>CM042426.1:44624741-44769741 GCA_023631565.1 Gymnocephalus cernua | reverse complement strand
GGTGTTGCCGTGTCTCCAGCGGTTGTAGGCGTGTTAACTGTGTGTTCGGTGTTGCCGTGTCTCCAGCGGTTGTCGGCGTGTCTCCAGCGGTTGTCGGCGTGTTAACTGTTTGTTCGGTGTTGCCGTGTCTCCAGCAGTTGTTGCCGTGTCTCCAGCGGTTGTCACCGTGTTAACTGTGTGTTCGGTGTTGCCGTGTCTCCAGCGGTTGTCGGCGTGTTAACTGTTTGTTCGGTGTTGCCTTGTCTCCAGCGGTTGTCACCGTGTTAACTGTGTGTTCGGTGTTGCCGTGTCTCCAGTGGTTGTCACCGTGTCTCCAGCGGTTGTTGCCTTGTCTCCAGCGGTTGTCGGCGTGTTAACTGTTTGTTCGGTGTTGCCGTGTCTCCAGCGGTTGTAGGCGTGTTAACTGTGTGTTCGGTGTTGCCGTGTCTCCAGCGGTTGTCGGCGTGTCTCCAGCGGTTGTCGGCGTGTTAACTGTTTGTTCGGTGTTGCCGTGTCTCCAGCAGTTGTTGCCGTGTATCCAGCGGTTGTCGGCGTGTTAACTGTGTGTTCGGTGTTGCCGTGTCTCCAGCGGTTGTCGGCGTGTTAACTGTGTGTTCGGTGTTGCCGTGTCTCCAGCGGTTGTCGGCGTGTCTCCAGCGTTTGTCGGCGTGTCTCCAGCGGCTGTTGCCGTGTCTCCAGCGGTTGTCGGCGTGTTAACTGTGTGTTTGTATTGCCGTGTCTGCAGCGGTTGTTGCCGTGGTAACCCTAATGTGTGTCGTGTCTGCAGGTCAGTCGGGTAACCATGCCTACTGGGAAACGCAGCACAAGCAGCTGCTGCAGAGCCTGTCTCCGGCGCTGCTGGACGAGTACGGCGAGGACTACATGTCCGAGACCAAGGATCTGTTCCAGAGCCACGCCAGCCACGCCAACCCTGACCTCAGCCCCGTGGTGGACGCCATCGCCACGGCGCTGCTGGCGCCGCAGCCGGCGCTGCGCTACTTTGCCGGGCCGGGAGTCGGCCTCATGTACTTCATCCACAGCTACTGCCCGCTCAGCGTCAGCGGCCGCTTCCTGCAGAGACTGTTTGTGAAGAAGACGCTGCCGCCGCGCGCGCTGAGGCAGGCGGGCTGCGAGCTGAGTCAGGCGGGCTGCGAGCTGAGTCTCGGCCTCCACCACAACAACAACAACAACAACAACAACAACAAGGAGGACAGCAGCGGCGAGGACAAACTCAAGTAGCTGCCAGACAGAGACACAGAGAGGTTAGAGGACCACCCGGCGGTGACACGGTCGATCTACTTTCCCGAGCAATTCATTAGTTGTTTATTTCTTCCACTTTTTGTTCTTCTTACTCATTTCAAGTCGGCCGTTTCCGTGAATTTGAGATCTAAATTGTGTTGGCACATTACCGGGGAGAAGAGCAGACACACAAACAGATTTCTTTTTAGTCGTTTTCCAGAATGAAAATCTGCAGAAGTTAGCGACTGTTTTTCTGCTACAACATATTTGCACTTGTATGTTGAGTTATATATTATTATTCTCTGGCCTTTTTTCTTTTTCAATCAAACTATTTATGGCGTTTAATTCCTTTTTACTGTGAATTTTGTATTAAAATAATGTAAAAACAAATATGATGTGAAATGTTCACTTTGGTTCATTCTTTGATAGAAATAAAGTTAAAACTTTTCAGACTTTTGCTTCTGATGTTTGGATACAAATCTATTCATAGTAGATCCTACGACTGTGTGTGTGTGTGTGTGTGTGTGTGTGTGTGTGTGTGTGTGTGTGTGTGTGTGTGTGTGTGTGTGTGTGTGTGTGTGTGTGTGTGTGTGTGTGTGTGTCAGCAGGGAAGAACTAGAACTAGTCCAGTTAGTCTTGTGAGACTCTAACACAGCCACAGCTCCATCTAGTGGCCTTCTTTCAGCATTACAGCCTAAACCTTCAGTCAGGTGAGTCCAGCTCTTTGTTACTGCCACTTATTTCACTTTCCTCTGTCAGGATGAACCAAACAAGGGTTGGAATTAAGCTCTGCAGCTGCTGGACACAGAAATGATCTGTTTGCCATCGCCAAACCCACCAGACTGCATGTGAATAATCACTACTTTTATCATCCTAAAACACACTTCATTCAAAGTGGACAGAAACTAAATAAAACTACCAAAAGCCGTCTTGGTTCATCTTTCCACTGTTCCAACAATCACCACTCTGGTCTGGTTGAAATAAACCCTTAATTCACCCATTTACATGTAGAGATATGCTGGCTCTATACACGCTAAAAGTCCTGATTATTTACATGGAGTCTGGCTCTATACACACTAAAAGTAGTGATTATTTACATGGAGTCTGGCAATATACACGCTAAAAGTAGTGATTATTTACATGGAGTCTGGCTCTATACACGCTAAAAGTCCTGATTATTTACATGGAGTCTGGCTCTATACACGCTAAAAGTAGTGATTATTTACATGGAGTCTGGCTCTATACACACTAAAAGTAGTGATTATTTACATGGAGTCTGGCTCTATACACGCTAAAAGTCCTGATTATTTACATGGAGTCTGGCTCTATACACGCTAAAAGTAGTGATTATTTACATGGAGTCTGGCTCTATACACGCTAAAAGTCCTGATTATTTACATGGAGTCTGGCTCTATACACGCTAAAAGTCCTGATTATTTACATGGAGTCTGGCTCTATACACGCTAAAAGTCCTGATTATTTACATGGAGTCTGGCTCTATACACGCTAAAAGTAGTGATTATTTACATGGAGTCTGGCTCTATACACGCTAAAAGTCCTGATTATTTACATGGACTCTGGCTCTATACACGCTAAAAGTAGTGATTATTTACATGGAGTCTGGCTCTATACACGCTAAAAGTAGTGATTATTTACATGGAGTCTGGCTCTATACACGCTAAAAGTAGTGATTATTTACATGGAGTCTGGCTCTATACACGCTAAAAGTCCTGATTATTTACATGGAGTCTGGCTCTATACACGCTAAAAGTCCTTATTATTTACATGGAGTCTGGCTCTATACACGCTAAAAGTCCTGATTATTTACATGGAGTCTGGTGGGTTTGGTGATGGCGCTCTTTTAAGTAATAAGTGCTGTGTGTACTTTAGCACATATTTAGGATTTTTTGGAAATACTAGATATTTCAAGATATATACATAGACGACGAAGTTTTAAATTGTTTAAGTTTGTGATTGAGCACCATGTGTGTGTGGTAGATGTCCAAGTCCAAGAAGTCAACATTAGCCCAGGTGCTGGACGCCCACCTCTTGATATTCCTGGCGACATGCTGGCTAACTTTGTGTTGTCCGGTCTATCAACCCGAGAAATCGCAGATCTGCTATTCAGAGGAGTTTGTAGTAGGCTATGGTGGGTAAAAACATTTATAAAACAGGCGCTTTTTACCCCATTTTACTGGCTGTGGTAGTCATATATATATATATAGCCATATATTTATGAGTCAGGCTGTTTATGGGGTGCTGCTATCGCTTGCTTTGGACCAATGACCCAGCTGCTGTTTTAATCACTGCAGGAATTGACGCATTAGCTGACGTGTTGTAGTGAGCTAGCGGTGAAGTGAGACACGGTGGCTGAGTCTTAAACCGCCTACTTGCACACTTCAAACATTTAGTTTTAAGTATATCGTGGAGATAATGCACTGAAAGTACCCGGATGACCCCCTAAAAACAGTCCAAAAGTTCAGTGTAGAACGATGGACATTACCGCCCGTCATTTCCGGTAAGTGTTTAAACATAAGTGTTCCATTTGGGACGATACTGACCATCGACAGTGGGCGCTACGGCAGGAAGTGGTCAGTGACCATTAGCGGTGGACTGACCGAATTAGGCGGTTTGAGACACAGCTGGTGGATGGCTTCTTTGGGACTATTTATGGGGACATTTCTGTCCTCATTCATCTCGTTTGTGCTGCAGTTGGCACACCTGTAGACACAATGTTATATAAAGTAAACAGTAAATACAGAAACAAATATGTATAATATAGCAATTTAACATTAAGAAAATATGCTGTATGGATTAGTTTAATATGTGCAAATATTTAGGGATGTTTAAAAGTTATATATACACACACATATATATATATATATAATATTTTTATATTATATATATATATATATATATATATATATATATATATATATATATATATATGTATGTATATGCATGTTTGGTAAACTCGTACATCTAACCAACATCATTATGTGATATGTTATGCCGTACATGTACTTTTCCCCTGCAACTTAGCTGACACATTTAAATTTTCTTTCCAATGTAGAAAATCAGAGCGATACTCTACTATTAGAGATGATGATTTGGGTGCCTTGGTGATGGGGATTCAGTGCACACATCCAAATGCTGGCTACCAAATGATGCTGTGACATGTACGATCCAGGGGCATACACATTCAAAGTAAGAATTCAGTTTGTTCGTATGAACTCAAGACAGAAGCCCAACCCCATTATAAATGACTTGGGTTTAGCCAGTAGAACTTGTGCATATTTGTCAACTTGTACTTCTTGCTGCTTGTTAGAGAAGAGCCACATCCTTCCTAGTCTTTACACTTAAACTTATCAGTCCATTTTCATTTTAGTCCAGCAATAACAGCCATCTTATAATTATGTTTTGTTCAGTGATTATTTCATAATGTTCATAAATCTCCTTTTTCAACTAGGGCATTGATTAAGGGCGTCAATGCAGCGAGGTAATCCAGGAGCAATCTTGATGCGAAGGTTAACCCTACAGACTGCAAGGCGTCGTCAGTACAATGTTCCTGCACCAAATAGTCTATGGCATATAGATGGAAATCACAAGCTGATCAGGTCCGTTTTTCTTTTATTTTTGTACCGTCCATCATGATTTAATAGGCCAGTGCTGGCTGGACTACTAAATTATTATTAGCTGAAGAGGACTGGAGAAGTTGAGGATATTATAGGATATTATTTTTCACATTATATATCACACAACCAGTCAAAACCATACCCCTCCAAACTTAGCACTAAGCTGAAGATGTGCCTCTATCAGCTGTGATTTGGACCATGAGGTCCCAGTCGAATATAAATCATGTTATATTTCACACAGCTGGAGGATTGTTGTCCATGGTGGCAGTGATGGATTCTCCAGGCTGATTCTTTACCTACATTGTGCCACCAACAACAGATCTGCAACTGTTCTTGGTGGCTTCATGTCTGCTGTTGGTGAACATGGAGTACCATCTCGAGTTAGGTACATCATTTTGTCCTAAAAATGTCTTATAATAAATGAATGAATTTATGAATGTACAATTAGTCTTTTTAGAATTATTAGCATTTGTAACACAGGTACAATTATGTTGGATAGTCATCTTCACAGAAATGTAATTTTTTTCCAAACAGATCTGACAAAGGGGGTGAGAATGTTATGGTTGCTCATTTCATGGTACAAACCCGCGGGAAGAACAGGAACTCTCATATTACCGGAAAGAGTGTTCATAACCAAAGGTATGAAGATCAATGAAAACACATCATTAAAGGTGGATGAAACCTCCACCCTATACTCAATTTCAAATAAGATTTAAATTTAGGCAGCGCATGAGGTGAGTGAGTTTTACTGACCGTTCTTAACCAGTTTAACACAATTTGAATGTGCCATCATGACCTGAAATCCAGCTCTGACTTCTCTTTTCACTGTATTCACACTCTTCGTCTCAGCGGTCTCCACTTAGGTGGCAATCAGCCATAACTCGTAAGAGGAGGGCTCATGAGCCATAACTTTTCCTTAACTGTTGAATAATGTGAACTGCCAGAAATACAATGTAATCTAGGTGCTGTATTTTATTGTTTCTTTACAGAATTGAGTGCCTTTGGAGAGATGTGTACGAAAATGTTCTTGATCTCTACTACTCGATATTCATCCAGTTGGAGGCTGAAGGACTACTCAGTCCTGATCAAGAGATTGACCTGTATGCACTACACGGGTGCTTCATGCCACATATTCAGCATAATCTTCAGCTGTTCATGGAGGCATGGAATCATCATGGACTGAGGACTGCAAGCCAACGTTCATCTTTGCAGGTTACTAAACCAGAAAGAGGGACAAGATTTCTCACAAGTAAAACCGTTTTTAGATCATGTAATGTATACCATCTTATCCCCTGACTCAATTAAAATGATTTACCCAGAGTAATGTCCTACACATTCTGAACACCTGTATTCCTTGTGTATTTCAGGTTGATGAGGATTATAGTGTTGACTGGGAAGGACCACATACTCCCCGTGCATCTTTTGTCAGTGTTCCTGAGATCCAGCTCCTGTGCCCATTGACTAGCATGAACTTGCAGCTCTACCAAACTGTAATGTTCCTTTCGGTGAAGCATTAGCAGTTTACATTGAAACTTTTCAGACCCTCAAAGGCATGTTGAACCCAGAACCTTAGGTCAAGCACCGTTTCATCGGGAGAACTATGGCTACATCTACATTGCCGTTTTCGTTTTTTTAAGTGAAGATTTTGAGCCCAAAGTGATCTCGGTGCACCGAGTGTTTTTATCTTCAGTAGAAGAACTAATCTAAAACTAACACACCCAAAACCTCATATCTCATCAACATCCTGGTATACTGGACATAACCAGCAGGCAGCGTGGAGACTCCGCCCACTGCTGGTAGTTACCATGGCAACGTTAGTAGCTTTAAGTCTCAGAGAACAAGACGTCGTGACCAATAAGACCCAATCAGGAGGAGACACGTTGGCGTCAGTGTCGGCGTTGCCAAAGGCGTTGAGACGGGGAATGAGAGGGGGAAACGCCAGAGCAGGGGGAATGAGAGGGGGAAACACCAGAGCAGGGGGAATGAGAGGGGGGAAACGCCAGAGCAGGGGGAATGAGAGGGGGAAACGCCAGAGCAGGGGGAATGAGAGGGGGAAACGCCAGAGCAGGGGGAATGAGAGGGGGAAACACCAGAGCAGGGGGAATGAGAGGGGGGAACACCAGAGCAGGGGGAATGAGAGGGGGAAACACCAGAGCAGGGGGAATGAGAGGGGGGATCACCAGAGCAGGGGGAATGAGAGGGGGAAACACCAGAGCAGGGGGAATGAGAGGGGGGAACACCAGAGCAGGGGGAATGAGAGGGGAGAACACCAGAGCAGGGGGAATGAGAGGGGAAACACCAGAGCAGGGGGAATGAGAGGGGGGAACACCAGAGCAGGGGGAATGAGAGGGGGGAAACACCAGAGCAGGGGGAATGAGAGGGGGAAACACCAGAGCAGGGGGAATGAGAGGGGAAACACCAGAGCAGGGGGAATGAGAGGGGGAAACACCAGAGCAGGGGGAATGAGAGGGGGAGCAATAATATGGTGCAATCTGTATCATCTTTTTGTCTATATTCATTATTTTAATCCAGTCACAAACGTACAGTCGGTTATATATTATAATCTACTTCTTTGTTTTATTTATATTGCCATATTATATTTTAAAATGGTCGATGACTGTAGGCCCAAGACAAAAAAAAACAGAAAATGTCAGATTACAAGGCTTAGTGTAATTGTACACTAAAGTGCTAGGTGGAATACAATAAAAAAATAAGCAATGTACAAATTTGAAAGTATTTCAGTTTATTTTGAATAACTGTTACAGGAATGAATGCATTTAATGACAGAGCTCGTAAAAGAGTCTGCCATGCCTTCTTCTTAGTTATTTAATAAAAGTGTGAGATGACGATGAACACATATACTCTCTGTAATAATTATTCTACATCCAGGAGCTCTCAGAGGACACTTTGTTGCTTTTGGCTGAAATCAAAATCCAGAGTGATCACCAGTGTTGGTCAAGTTACATGGAAATAGTAATTAGTTATTGATTACTGATTACTTCTCCAAGAAAGTAATCCAGCTACTTTACTGATTACTTATTTTCAGAAGTAATTAGTTACTTTACTAAGTTACTTTTCAAAAACATGATGACCACATGATGACCTGAACAGCTATAAATCAAGAGACCTTTCAGCCTCATCGGCAGCACGTCCTCGATAAGCGACGAGCTTCTTCAGTTCAGCGGCACTAAGTCCTGTGACGTCTCTTTAAAGTCTATTTCCACCTGTTTAGCAGGAGACGGGGGGCCCGGTGGACCTGGATGTAGCCCCCCAGCGGTCATGTCAGTCGGGGGTTCAGGGTTTAGCTGCTTGCTCAGATTTGAGGTGAATCTTTGGCTGTAGATAAAGTTTTCTTCCCACGCAGAGCGTACAGCGGACGCTGATGTTGTTGTCACCTTTAACCGAGTCAAACTCAGAGTAATGTCGGTACTTCTCAGCATTAAACGCTGCGTGATCCCGCTCTCTCCCGCGCTCCACGTCGTCTCTTGTTCCACGCTACACGTGTCGGTGATTTCCCAAAATCATTGTCTTCCCTAACTCACGCCTGTGTTCTGTCCCATTCAAATATTACATTATTGCAGTATTGTAATACAAACATCTCAAGTGATACTGACAATGAATAATACAAACGTAACTTCCCAAACTGACCACATAAGTGGTAACACAATGCATTCAGAAAATATCTATGTGCAGTTTAAAAGTTTAATTAAAACTAGACCAAGAAATGGAATCGTAATGGTCTGTGATAAAATCCCCCCCTCGAACATAACAGAGAAAGAGTGACAAAGATCTGGTTTTGGTTAAGTGACTTGTGACATCGAGTCCATCCTAAATAAGACCGAAGCCTGTGTCAGTGGAGTTGAGGCAGGCCTGAACGTCACTAGCAAACGCTTCGTAGTCACTGTAGTGAGCAGGAAGACGAAGTGTTTCAAACATGTCGAAGACTTGGGAAAGTCACTGCTGACCTCTTCCAGCGTTCCTTCACTGGGCAGGAGTTCCCACCCTGTCCAGACCTGGAGGAGTCTTTTGAGCTGTGTACAGGAAGCTACTAAATGAGAAGTGATAAGTGTTTAAAGTATTACAAGTACACACTTAAAAATAAAACTAGGTTACAGTGAAAGCCATTAAAAAATGTATTCACAGGCTAGGATGATGTTAGAATAGAAAAGATAAGACTATCGTTACCATTTACAATGAAGAACCGCAGGTACCCTGTACTCTGCATTTGTCCTCTAAACAGACTTTTTCCTCATCCTCCTCCTCTTTCATCACAGGCCACAAGATCTTTTGTATGATTGACGGCAAAACACGTAATAAAAGTACAACCCCAAATCCAAAAAAGTTGGACCAGTAAAGCATTTACCACTTTATAATGTTACCATTCCTTTTCACAACACTTAAAAGACGTTTAGGGACTGAAGACAACAAGTGATGAAGTGTTTCAGGTGTAATTTTGTCCCATTCTTGCTGCAAACAACTCTTAAGGTGGGAAACAGTACGGGGTCTTCGTTGTCGAATTTTGCGCTTCAAAATGCGCCACACATTCTCTATTGGAGACAGGTCGGGACTGCAGGCAGGCCAGTCAAGTACCCGTATCCTCTTCCTCCACAGCCAGGACTTTGTAATGTGTGCAGAATGTGGTTTTGCATTATCTTGTTGAAATATGCATGGACGTCCCTGGAAAAGATGTCTTCTTGAAGGCAGCATATTGTGCTCCAAAATCTCTATGTACTTTTCAGCATTAATGGTGTGTTCATTGTGTTTTGACAGTGTTGGAGGGAGAGGTTGTGCACCTTAAAAAGTGTTTCCTGTTGTACAACCCCAAATCAGAAAATGTTGGGACAGTATGGTAAACACACAAGCACACATTACAAAGTCCTGGCTGCGGAGGAAGAGGATACGGGTACTTGACTGGCCTGACTGCAGTCCCGACCTGTATCAAGCTTGGTGAGTTCATGTTACGGGAACATGGTTTTCACTGTTCGGCCCCTAACTACTGTACTTGAGTAAATGTACTTAGTTACATTCCACCACATTTTCCTCACTCGTTCTGACATCAATAGACGTGTCACATGACCGTTGTTTAGAAATGTCTCGGTCTCGTTGGGATGAGAAGTGGTTGCAGCAGACTGGATTACATATGACCATACAGATGAGGACATACATCATTGGTTGTTCCCCTTTATTTCAGAGTGGAGACAGTAGATAGACAGGAAAGGGGGGAGAGAGATGGGGGAGGACACGCAGCAAAGGGCCGCAGGTCGGATTCTAACCTGCACCGCTGCAAAGGACTCAGCCTACATGGGGCGCACGCTCTTACTGGGGGAGCTAGAGGTCGCCCCACATTGTCAGCTTTAATACATTCAGCATTAGAAACAATTCAATCATTTCAGCAATTTTTTATGTACTTAATAATTCATTCATTTTAGTTGTTTTATAACATGTAGTTAATTTGTCAACAGGTTCTCCCCCCCATCTGGTAACATATGGACGCTTGGTCAGGTGACTTTGTCGTTGTTATTGACGCTAAAAGTCTCCTTTAGCGTCATATAACGTGGTATTTTGGCCTCTCATACTCTCTACCGTAGTCTCTCTTAGTGTTACGTCATCTTCAGACCCCGTGTAGTTGCTGCTCTCCCCGCTACGGTCTACTAACACGCTGAAGGCTTCAGACGCTGACAGACACCGTCCAAACATTATAGTATTTTACGAGTTCGGAGTGAGAACGGGTTGGATTTGATGTGTTTGTAAGTTTAAACAAATGAGAGCAAATACATTGAAATATGTTTTTGAAGGACATCAAATGTAGGTCTAGTCTTTATGTTGAAGGATCCGTCAGATTACAGATGAAAATAATGAAATCTGATGATAGTTGTTGACAGTGGAGTTTGTTGTAAGGATTTTTATCTGATAGGACAGCTGAAGACAGGAAAGGAGAGAGAGAGTTGGATGACATACAGCAAAGGGCCGCGGGTCGGAATCCAACCGGGCCACTGTGGTTAGGACCGAGCCTTAGTACCTGGGGCGCACGCTCCACAGGTGAGCTCCCAGGGCACCCCAGTACTCAGAGCTTTTACTGAAGTCAAGGCAGCAATACAACAGTGTAGAAATACTAGGAAGCGTCCTGTTTTGAAATACTAACTTAAGTAAAAGTACATATGTATTGGCATCAACTTATACTTAAAGTACCAAAAATAAAAGTACTCATCTTGCAGAATGGCCCTTCAAATAATATATATTATTGGATTATAATTATTGATGCATTGATATGTAAGGATCATTAATAAATTAGCTGGTAAATTTGGGACTAATTTCAGCTACTTTATATACTGCTGGCTAACTTAAACCACAATGTCATAATTTATTACTTTTATTAGTATTTTATTTTCATCTGAATCTGCAAAATAACTAATAACTGACATGATCAAATAAATGTACTCCAGTAAAATGTACAAAATTGGCTTCCAAATTATAGCGGAGTAGAAGTATAATGTTCCAAAAATGAAACTAAGTCAGTACAAATCCCTTAAAATTGTACTTCAGTAAGTAAATGTAATGTTGTCTCACACAATGTTTGTCTTTTATTAATTTAGGCTTCATTTCAAGTAGTCATAGTTCCTGTTTTTTGCGAGACTGTGTAAATCAAACACAGATTGCAACTGTGCCCACAATTTGGAGAAATCATATGACACAAAAAGTCTTTCCCAACTCAGCCGCTCTGATTGTGAGCACACAGAAGGGTTGTGTACAGATCGGTTAGAGGCATTACTGTCCTGGGAACCCAAAAGTAGATTTGATCAGCGGCCTGTACCTGATCCTACAGTATCACTCACTTCTAACCATCAATAATTACACGTCTCTGAAGATTGGTGAAAATGTCTCGGCACACGTTTTACTTTGACTTACTTACGTGTAGTTGACAGTTGAAATGTATCTCATGTAATGTGTCCACCAGGTTCTCCCCCCCATCTGGTAACATATGGACGCTTGGTCATGTGACTTTGTCGTTGTTATTGACCCTAAAAGTCTCCTTTAGCGCCATATAACGCGCTTTATCTAAACGGGCTTGGTCGGGACTATTGGCGTCCCTTTAGATGCTGTTAAGTTAAGGAAAAGGACCAACCTCCCTACGAGGTATTTCCCCCTCACATACTACTCTCTAAACGCCGTACGTTCTACAAACACGTTGAAGGGAGATTTTTCGTGGCTTCAGACGCTGACAGCCACTGTCCAAACGTCCGTATTTTTCGAGTTTGGTGTGAGAACAGGTTGAATGTACCCTACACAAGACGCAAAAAAGACATGCACAAGGTCAGCCACGATATGCTGCATGCACGGCATGCTCAAAGGAACCTCAGCAGTGCCCAGCAGGTAAACTGGCACCTCTGCAGACACTGCCAGTCAACAACACATCCTTGGTCCATACAGGGACTCAAACCACAACCATCCGTTTCCCAAGCCAAGTCCCAAGAGACTGAGCTTCTGTCAGCAGACCCTAATGTTAGCTTAGCTGAGGTACAATCATAACCATAACCGACACATAACAGATATACCTTTCTCTGAGACTGGATGACCCTCTAAAGTCTAGAGATACTAAAGTCTAGTTGGTCTCTACTGAGTCCAGCAGTACATGCTTTAATTAGATTCAGATTAGATCAGATTCAACTTTATTGTCATTCTGCAGAGTACAAGTACAAAGACAACGAAATGCAGTTTGCGTCCACCCAGAAGTGTAAAAAAAACAAACACAAAGTAACTTCAGAAAACAGGTATTAGTTTAACTAATTATTAATTATTAATCCATCTAGAACAGGCATCGTGATTGGTCTCCTGGTTTAACCTGGCTGCACATATACCTCAATCATCAGGTATCAATCATCTTCATTTAGACTCAGACACAATGTCAGAGAGCTCTTGGGACTCTGGATTCTTCAGGACAAGTCACAACTTTATGAATGGGAACATTTCCATGTTAGATTTTAAGAACATAATGGGGCCTAATGTGAGCCTTTCTTTCTACGATCCTCATTCAGCCTCAGTCTTGACTTGGACTTGAATCGCTTTGCAGTCGGTCTTGACTCGGTCTCGACTAGTCCTGGTCTTGGGTCTTGGCCCTGCCCTTAAGTAGTGAAAGTTTAGTGTTCTCCCCAGGACAGGAACTCTGTTGCCCTGCTTGGAAGCCCTGTGTTGTACAAGTGGACCAGCGTGGTCTCATACAGCATCTGTTACTGTGGTTCATACAGCAAGAACTACACGGAATACACACCAGTACTTAACTTTTTAAAGCTATATGTACAAATGGCTCATGAGAAGATCCTGAAAATATACAGTATATGTCTGGTGAAATTGTTTTTTCAAGAATTGTTTTGGGGCATTTCTGCCTCTAACGACAGGACAGCTCAGACATGAAAGGGGGGGGAGGGGGGGGATTCAAACCCTGGACCCTCTGCACCGAGGACTAAACCTCCACATGTGTCCCGCTCCACCAACCGAGCCAAACGGCCGCTATGTCTGGGTTTTAGTTTTTCAGCTTCAGGTCTGGGACTTCAGACCTTTCCTAAAACATGAATAGACTAATTTAGGATTTGTTTTTCATGTTGACACATTTTTGTCAGTTAATTGATCAATTTGAGCTTTTTGATATCGTTGACTGCTAAAATGTGTTATGTGCTCCTGCCTGGGGACAGACAGCCGGAAACAGCCTGCATCTTACACAAGCTACTGTCCCTTTGAGTAATAACTGCCACTTCATGTCTTTGGTGAGCAGTATGCCATATTAGGAAATATTCAGTTGGCTTTCACCCCCATATAAGTTGGCCCACTTGTGTTTCCCCAGGACCAGGACCAGGACCAGGACCAGGACCAGGACCAGGACCAGGGTGTTTCTGAGTGTGCTGCTGCTGTCCTATAACCATGATGCTGCAGGCGGCTGTGCTCAGTGTCCTTTTCTGCTCTGTCTACACTTTTACTCTCCAGGTAAACCTCATCACACACTTTGCAGGCATATGGACAGACAGACACTTTTTCAACTATTGTATCACACCATTTGACATGAAATGTAATACGTTCTGAAATGTTACAGACCATAATTACATTTTTCTTCAATAATATACAAGTATGTTAAATGAAATTTAATACATTCTGAAATGTTACAGTGCATGATTAAATTTTTCTTCAATAATACTGCTCAACGTACAGTATCAGGGAAGTTGTAGTATTAAATGCAGAAATATAAAAAAAGTTTGAAAAATCTGAAATGCATTTCCTGCAGAAAATGTGTGGGAATGCTGAAGAGCTCAATTGCTAAAAATAAACTGGATTAATATCTTAAATCTGTAAGAAGAAGATGAAGTAGTGAGAATAGGTGGAGAAGTATGAATGGTTTGAATTAACATGAATGTCACTAAAATTTGAAGAACACCACTAATATATAAAACGTGGAATATTTAAAGTATTTTTGAAAAAGTGCTGCTGCTAAACAGGATTGTTGGTTAACGATACCAAACGATCAGTGCCGAGCCTGACCTCCCTGGGGCCCTAAGCAAAATTCTGCTAAGGGGCCCTCTACCTGACCCGTGATGCCACACAGTCACACCTGACACCTCAGTGCTCCCAATACAATCCTCCCTCCTTTAAACAAAACAGCCAAAGAATAAGTACAACAATATAGAACAGAATGAGGTTCAAACAAACAGTATTTATTGAATAGAGTATTGTCTATAATATTAAGATAACAAGTGAATATTATTAAATAAGTGAATATTAACCTAAACATAAATAAGAAGAAAATAATAAATTATAACCCTGAACTTTGGCTTTTGGGATTAACTCTGGTTCTCTCTACAGCCTGGGCATTTTCACATCAGTCTGGGCTCCACCAGACTATCTGGACTGTCTAGAATAAACTGAGAAGAATATGACATAGTTAGTTAAACAGTCATTTACACTACTCATTACATGTTACTAATGTGTAAACATTTGAATGTTTGAATTAAAATATTACCATCAAAATATTCCTTTTCAGCACTTCTTGTAACATTTAAATAGTGAACTAGTGATGCAGATATCAATAATCCCTGTGAGTGATATCAAGAATTAACTTTTGTACAAGTGAACATTTAATTCCTGATATCAAAAATAGACATTGGTAGGTAAAAAATAACTAAGGGGCCCTACTAGTAAATATAATCAAGAATTCACTTGAATTATTTCAAACAAGAATTTCAAATAGTAATAAAATCGAATTCTTGATATCAGAAATGCATAAACTGTGAATGAATGAAAGCTAAAATGGCTGCCATAGCATGTTAAAGTTTGTATTTATTATATATTTATAGTATTATGCATGTTGAAGCAATTCTTGATTTATGGTTATTATTTACTGAGGGATGTGCATCCATATTTTTATTTTATTTATCCTTTATTTAACCAGGAGAAGCCCATTGAGATTAAAAATCTCTTTTGCAAGGGAGACCTGGCCAAGACAGGCAGCTGAATTACATCACATCATTACATACATACAAAGACACAACAAAACATAAAAATAAAGACAAATAAATTAATAGAAACAATTTGAAAGCCAATTATGCACTTACAAGGAAATCACAATTAAAAACATTGACATGTGAGTGATTTCAACTCAAAACACCTCATTCTTATCTTAAAAACACTCAAAGGAATCAATTTACTGAGTTTTAAGTTATTCTGCAACAGATTCCATGTAAAGGGAGCAGAATAGACAAAGGCCTTTTTACCCAGCTCAGTATTTACATGTGGGACAGAAAGCAAGACAACAGCCTGAGCACGGAGAGAATAATGACCAGCACTTTTTTCATAAGAAGTGAACATAAATAGGATGGAAGCACACCAAGAATAGCCTTATATATAAATGTGTACCAATGACAAAGCCTCCGTGTGGCCAGAGCAGGCCACCCTACACGAGAGTACAGCTCACAGTGGTGGATGCGAGCTTTACAATTAGTAATAAATCTCAGCGATGCATGATAGGCTGCGTCAATCATATGAAGGCATTGAACAGATGAATGCATATATAATATGTCACCATAGTCCAGCACAGATAAAAAAAGTGGATTCCACTAGCCGTTTTTTTTACATTAAAAGAAAAGCACAGCTTATTTCAAAAATAAAAACCCAATTTTAGCCTCAACTTTCTCACTAGACAGTGAACATGAGGCTTAAATGTTAGGCAATCATCAATCACAATACCAAGATACTTATAAGTTGAAACAGTCTGTATTTCACATCCGTCAAGAGTAGTCACTGAGGGAACATTCAGTGGTCTATTCCGGGGGCCCGTGAAAAGCATACATTTGTTTTTTTCTGCATTGAGCACAAGTTTCAGCTGTAGCAACGTGTTTTGGACCACAGTTATATTGACCAGTATGTCCAGCTAATAAACATTTTAAATTCATATTTCATATTCATATTTCATTCATATAGCCTATAAATCAATGTCAAATTGTCAATACATTGCTTTCCATCTTGCATAATTAGTGCAGTTGTTTAGAGTTTTTAACTACACATTGTCTGAGACTAGATAATCAGGGCCAGATGTACGTACATTTGCGAACGTAGCGTTATCAGCGCCATGGCTCACCCGCAGATAGCGAACGCAATGATACCATAGTTTACGCCATATTTACCAAACCTGCAGGTCATCCATAATTAGCGCCTTTCTCCGCCCACTATACCGTAAACTGTAAGTACTTGTGCTATGATACGGCTGAGTGCAGACTGCGATATTCCCACTGCTGATGCTATGACTGTTTGAAATTATCCTGATGCCAATATTTGTAATGTAGCGGGGAGTTTAACAACTGCTGGAATGTGAACTCTGAGTCGGAGATTCAATGTCATCTTTGATTTCTTCCAGTAACTGTAATCTTGCATGGCTGCTTAATCTGTGATCCTTGTGGCAAAACTCCTTTCAGCTCGTCTCCTCGGCCTATGTCTTCGTCTTGCTCGGATTACTGCTGCCATTTCACCAGGAGGCATATGTGAGGAAACCCGCTTCCAGGTTTACACCTGCTTTTAAGAGGCGGAGAATTTTCACCGCAAAATAGAGGCGCGCTATCACTGGCGGTGTTTGTACATACCGCGGAATACGTAATTAAGCGCTCTTTACGCTTCCCCTCCCATCTCTTTACAGTAAACTCCCACTTTCCCCGCGACCCTCCCATGAATAAATATGCATGACACGAAAAACGCAATTTGCCCTTTTCAGCTCCCACGACATGCAGTTTGCGCTTTTACATCATTGCGGCCTGTTTGTACATACCTCGCCATGATTTTACGCGCACGTTGCGACACAAATACGCCTGAAGTGGGCGCAAAAGCGTTAGTACATCTGGCCCTCAGTGTCTTAAAAGTATGTATAATGTGTACTTTGATGAGGAGTGCCATCATTCACGCCCATATATTGTAGCCTACAGTCTGTCTGGTCTTCACATATATTTCTGCTTGAAAAATGTGCGTTTCATTTCGTGCACGCGCCTAACGCATGATAACACACCCGCCGCGGTTATCTTTTCCGAGCTGCAGTAAACAAACACTGTTGCACTTTGTCGTTTATCAAACGTAATAAATAATTGTATTTTACTCTCACTTTTGTCAGGCACAAAGTCACAAAACACAGCCCTGGAAGTGACTGGCGTTAGCAGCTAGCCCAGAGATGCACTGCCTGCCTGCCCAGCTAGGTTAGCAAGAAATGCTAATACATAAACACAACTTTACTTTGCTGACATCAAACACAAGTTTACCTGATTGTTGTTCCCGCAATTCACTCTCATGGTGTTTTTTTTTCCCTCTTTTCGTGACCAGAAGGATAGTGTCGCTTCATTTTGTCATGGATGTTGTAAACGTTAATTGACGCGCTATGACACGGGGGGGGAGGCGGGGCCTCGAGTAATTTGCGGGGCCCTACGCAGCTTGCGTAGTGAGCATATAGGGTGGATCGGCTCTGCAAACGATGTAGAACGTTGTGAGGTCTGAATTCATTTTCTAACTGAAATTATGAATAAGTATGGAAGACTTTCAAATGAGAAACATTGTTGAAAATGCAGAAATATTAAAAACTGAAATGCATTGCACTTCAGAGCTGAAAAACTTGGAAAATTGTCAGTTGGAAGCTGAACTGCATTAGGCTTACCTTCATAAGCTAAGAGCTGAAATACATACACACAAAAAAAACACTTATGCCAATTTTTGTCGTTTTGTTAATTGTTTTGATTTTCTTTCACTTTACCCATGTTTCTGTGACTTTTCTTCTGCGCTTTTTTGATGTTTTTTCCCTCCAACATTTTTTAAGCTTTTTCAGACATTTTTGTCACTTTTTCTCCGTTTTTTTCTTTTTTTCAAATTCTATAAAATGCGGGTAATAAGAGGGTGGAGGGGGAGGCAGAGGAGGCGGGGGGGTGTACTATACTAGCCTACATTTTATTGTTCTTTTTTGACACTTTGTCCGACATTTTTGTCAAATATTTTCCAACTTTTGGTCACGTTTTTAAACGTTCTTTTATCACTTTTTTTAAATGTTATAAACTTAAATAAAACACCCAAATTCAATGAAAGTAGTCAACTGATTGTTTATTTCACTTGTAAAAAGAGTTTTATGGAACCATCCACATTATTTATTGTTTGGGACGTTTTGGTTGATAGAAACCTGAATTTCTGATTAAAAACTTTTAGAACATGTGTCAGATTTGACTGGAGAACAACATGAAGGTTAAAGTCAGATTCTGTCTTTCTTTTTATACTTTGCAAGAAATTGGCTTTCTCTGCCTTGAAAGATGCATATGAAGAACAAAATACTAGTTTTCAACCACAACGAGGCTGAAGTAGTCTTGAATTAAAAGTCAAATCCCTGACTGAACTAAAGTCTCTCTGATTTTCCATGTTAAATTCAATCCAGCTGGATTTAACCCTCGTGTTGTCTTCCTGTTGACCAGGCAACGTCAGGGATTTCTCACGTCATCATTTTAAATAAAAACTTTATTTATTAAAAACATTTTATTGTTCTTTTGACACGTTTCTGTCACATTGTTACCAAAGCAGTTTTTTGTCAATTTGTTCTTCAAATGTTATAAAATTGAATAAAACACCCACATTCAATGAAAGTAGTCAGCTGATAATTTATTTTACTGGTGAAGATTGTTGTTTTGGACAGTTTAGTTGATAGAAACCCAAATGTTGTGATATAGAAACTTTAATAAAATGTGTTCGATTAGACGGGAGAACAGCGGGAGAGTTAACCAACGGTGGCTTTGTGTCTTCTTACAGGCTTCCTTTGAAAAGCCTGAGGAGAACTCTGGTAAGACACGTTACTTTACACACAGTCACATTCTCTCCAAATGTCAGCTTGTTCATTGTGTACCAGAGACACTGATGAACACATTTCTACTCCACAGGCTACGCCATTGAGGACGATGATGTCAGTGTGTCCACGCTGCTGGAGAAGCTCAATGTTAATCTTGGTATGTTCATCTCCACGGCAACATTATCACTCAAGCAGCTAATGTGTCAGGGCCGGTGAGGCCAGGTAAGAGACTGTGGAACCAGAAGCAGACTCAGAGTACATTATGGAGGTTTTAATGAAGAAACACAGGTATAGGCAGCCAGGCAGAGCCACTTGGTACGCAGGGTGAACTCAAAAAGTCTAAAAACACGGCAGAGGTAACAGGCAGGGCTCAGTCAAATATCTAAAGTGGCAAAACACAGGCAGAGTTCAGTACTCAGGTTGGCAGACAAAAAGGGAAGGTTTCCAAGAAGGTTAAAGTCCAACATCCAAGTTCACAAAAACACAGACTATGGTAAAAAAAACAGTAATCCAATAGGACAAGAGCATACGGTAGAGTCCACACTGAAAGACCTGATGTTCTGGCAAACAGTGTTCCTCCTGGCACTGCTTAAAGGCTACGGCTGACGAGGAGAGGGGCAACAGCTGTGGCAGTGCAAGCCTGATGATTGGCAACTCCCCCCCCTTGTAGTCAACCAGGACCCAGGATAGAGGGAAAACCTGGACCTGAGTCCAGGAACAGCAGAGGCATGACAGGTCGCAGGCTAAGAAGAGGGGATTCTGAACAGGTGTTACAGTACATACCTGGAAGTATACAGCAGAGATACTGCATTGTGGAAGAAGAGCTTATATCAGTAGTTAACCGTTTTTTAACACAGCAGTTGAATCAAGGAAATTAAATGCTTTATCTAAACACACTTGGTCAGGACGGGAAGAACTGGACGCTGTTTTTAAAAAGTGAAACTATGTTGTTGTTGTTTAAAAGTAGAGCCATGCCCAAAGATGTGGAACACTGGATGGTTTGAT
Source organism: Gymnocephalus cernua (assembly GCA_023631565.1). NCBI lineage: Eukaryota > Metazoa > Chordata > Actinopteri > Perciformes > Percidae > Gymnocephalus > Gymnocephalus cernua. Next base: position 44,749,548 of record CM042426.1, on the reverse strand, counting down.
AGGAGTGTGTTTAAATAAAGACATGTCTTATATTTGAAAAGGTTTGAGAGGGAGAAACCAGCCCAGTCATGCTAGGAATGTCCTACAGATTGTTGAATGGTTTCTGTAGACGTGCGTAGATAGAGTCCAAACAACAGCCAGAAGAAGTCAGGTGGATCACTCTAATAAAGAACGTCCTAAACCCAACGCTACGTTTTTTTGTGAATGATGTCACCATGATGTCACCAGGTTGCGGCACTCCCGCCATCCCTCCCATCATCAACGGATACTCTCGTATCATCAACGGTGAGGAGGCTGTGCCCCACTCCTGGCCCTGGCAGGTGTCGCTGCAGGTAAACACACACACACACACACAGACCACACCAGTTAACATTAGTTGTGTTAGTGAACGTGTTCTCTATATTTCAGGACTAGTTAACATTAGTTGTGTTAGTGAACGTGTTCTCTATGTTTCAGGACTAGTTAACATTAGTTGTGTTAGTGAATGTTTTCTCTATGTTTCAGGACTAGTTAACATTAGTTGTGTTAGTGAACGTTTTCTCTGTGTTTCAGGACTAGTTAACATTAGTCGTGTTAGTGAACATGTTCTCTGTGTTTCAGGACTAGTTAACATTAGTCGTGTTAGTGAACGTGTTCTCTATGTTTCAGGACTAGTTAACATTAGGGGTGTTAGTGAACGTGTTCTCTATGTTTCAGGACTAGTTAACATTAGTTGTGTTAGTGAACGTGTTCTCTATGTTTCAGGACTAGTTAACATTAGTTGTGTTAGTGAACATGTTCTCTGTGTTTCAGGACTAGTTAACATTAGTCGTGTTAGTGAACGTGTTCTCTGTGTTTCAGGACTAGTTAACATTAGTCGTGTTAGTGAACGTGTTCTCTATGTTTCAGGACTAGTTAACATTAGTCGTGTTAGTGAACGTGTTCTCTGTGTTTCAGGACTAGTTAACATTAGTTGTGTTAGTGAACGTGTTCTCTATGTTTCAGGACTAGTTAACATTAGTTGTGTTAGTGAACATGTTCTCTGTGTTTCAGGACTAGTTAACATTAGTCGTGTTAGTGAACGTGTTCTCTGTGTTTCAGGACTAGTTAACATTAGTCGTGTTAGTGAACGTGTTCTCTATGTTTCAGGACTAGTTAACATTAGTCGTGTTAGTGAACGTGTTCTCTATGTTTCAGGACTAGTTAACATTAGTCGTGTTAGTGAACGTGTTCTCTGTGTTTCAGGACTAGTTAACATTAGTTGTGTTAGTGAACATGTTCTCTGTGTTTCAGGACTAGTTAACATTAGTTGTGTTAGTGAACGTGTTCTCTATGTTTCAGGACTAGTTAACATTAGTTGTGTTAGTGAACGTGTTCTTTATGTTTCAGGACTAGTTAACATTAGTCGTGTTAGTGAACGTGTTCTCTTTGTTTCAGGACTAGTTAACATTAGTCGTGTTAGTGAACGTGTTTTCTATGTTTCAGCAACCCAATGGCGGCCACTTCTGCGGCGGCTCTCTGATCAACGAGAACTGGGTGGTGACGGCCGCTCACTGCGACGTCAGGTCAGTACACACTTTTACATTAAGTTCCCCTACCATTCTAAAACAAAGAGGTTTCAGGCCCCGCCCAAGCCCAATGAATCAAACTAGATGACTTGTCTCAGATCTAACGACTATGAGCAAGTTTTGTCTTCATGCTTTTAGAGTTATGTACTCATCATCTAGACATGGTGATAATAATGGTCCTAAATTATGTGAAAAAGCATTTCATTTTTATTGAAAAACATCATATTTTCTTGAGGGAGAAATGACAATTACATGTACCCAAGTCTTCCACAAACCGAGGGACAACTCTGCATTGTTAAGTACATCTGAAATCCTCGGCCCTGTTAGTGCCTCCGTTGTCAGAGTAATATATAGATATTAAAGGTGCCCTGCCACACATATTTCATGACTTTGTGATGATGTCTGAAGTTCAACCATGGACTCTGTAACCGTGGTTACCTTGTTTTAAGCCGTTCCAGCGTGGTGTAGAAAGCCTGCAGGAAGACTCGGCTCCATTTGTGCCAGTTCTCATTAATATTCAACCAGCTAAGCTGATTGACTCTGATTGGCTAACAGCTAGCCAATGAGAGCCTGGCTATCAGCATCCTTTACCCAGCTCAACGGGGCGAGCTCATGAATAGTAATAATAATAATAATATTAGTATAATAAGTATAGTAATAGTATAGTAAGAATCTTTGAAAAGATTTTCTCACTTTTTTTCAAGTAAAATAAAGCAGAACTGATGAGTTATTTTGACTAATAGTTGAGATCAGAGAATGTTGAGTAGATCACAGACTAACAAACCATTTAACATTTTTTTCAAAAATTTGAATGAAACACCCAAAATTGAATGGAAGTCACTCTTAATTTTGCCTGTGTAGAATGGATATGTTGTAGGGAATCCATACAATGTACCTGCATGCATCCATGCTATTTTGGGGCATTTTGGTTGTAAGAAACCCATATTTCTGATATGAAAAACATTGAAAACGGGTTCAATTTGACCCGAGGACACACAAGGGTGAAGTCCCTGAATCTGAAAAGTTCTACTGGGATCAATGTCAACTTCAACATGATCAATGTTCTGTATGAATTCCTTCAGGTGTTTCTATTGTCTCCCTGCAGGACGTCCCAACGCGTGATCCTCGGAGAGCACGACCGCTCCTCCAACGCCGAGGACATCCAGATCTTGAAGATCGCCAAGGTGAGTGGCATCTGCTCCCGGTCTCATCACTCGTGCACTGTAACAAGATTCTGTAGTTTTCACAGCATTGTTGCTGTGTACTGAACAAATGCCTACTGCATACCTGTTTACAGTATGTTGCTGTAGATTTACACGTGATCATGGCCAAAATGACGTATTCTGTGAGACTACAGCAAATACAATTATCCTGTGAATCATATTACAGTAATATTGAGCAGGATCTATCAGACGTCGACCTGTTGGGACTTATTGTCCTGATAATGACCGGCGTTCTAAACATTATGTATTCAAATAAAATATAATACTGTAAATATGATCCAGTAATAATACTGTAAATAATTATAATGAAAACAATGAAATGTACGCAGTAATACCTGCTACTGTAGTTTAATATTTACTGTGATTAAAAGTGCAGTACTGTGATTATTACTGTAATAAGAGTTACAGTACATTCATATGTACTGTAATTAGATGTACAGTAAGCATACTGTAAAATATACTACAGCAACTTACTAGCTACTTGCTGCCAGCTTGTTGCTGTAGATTTCACAGTTTTCTTCTTCCTTTGCCGCTCATAATTATGTCATTTCCTGTCAGGTGTTCAAACACCCCCGCTATAACAACCCCACCACCAACAACGACATCACGCTGGTGAAGCTGGCCAGCCCCGCAAAGATAAACACGCATGTTTCCCCCGTGTGCCTGGCCGATACCGGAGACAACTTCCCCGGAGGCTTGAAGTGCGTGACCACCGGCTGGGGCCGGAGCAGCATCAACCGTGAGTGCCAATCAGAGGAGAGCAGGGGCGGGGCCTGTAGACACTGGAACAGGGCTGGTTATTAACCGAGGCGCACAGAATCTGCAGATGCCAAATATTTCGCAGGTTTGAAAATAATTAAAGCTGCAGCAACGTGTGGGCACTCGCACCTCTCCGTGCGTCGTCGTTGTCAGCAGGACGGCGGTTGGCGCGGACCTGCATTTGTGCAACCATGGGACAAGTTGCGTAGCCAAAATGTCCGCCACGCCACACCAGCATCATTCAACAACAACTCAAGTTTTTAATAACTTCTCATCGTTAAGGTTTTTAATGTTTAAGTCCATCGGGTTAAATCTGTAGGAGGAGTTTTTGTTGACTTTGTTAGTCAGAAGGAGGGTTCACTCAGGGGGGCACTGGGTCTTCATGGACAACTCTGACAGATAACAAAACTTTATTGTCTGTTCACAGCAAAATGGTTCTTGCATCGCCTGCTCCAACAATCAACAGAATGACATAAAAACTCAGTAATATTGTATAATCCCATCAATCAGTCCCAAAGTTAGAGAGGAAATGACCTCAACACATAGAGAGGAAATGACCTCAACATATTCTTTATGAATGTTTACAATCATTCCCTGAAAGAACCGAGCAGGTCTGACTTGTTGCAGCGTCCACATCATCTAAACTTCACCATTGACCCCCAATTGTTCTCTGTGTGTTGATCAGTGATGTGTGTGTGTATGTCTGTCTGTGTGTGTGTTGCAGCCCCCATCTCCCCCGCCCTTCTGCAGCAGGCTGCCCTCCCCCTGCTGACCAATGAGCAGTGCCGCCGTTACTTTGGCAACAGTATCACCGAGCAGATGATCTGCGCCGGAGCATCTGGAGTTTCTTCCTGCTTTGTGAGGGGCGCTAACGCCGTCAAACCGGGGCTTGTTTACTTGTTGGGTTGTTTCCTTCATGTTCTTTACGTTGGGTTGTTTCCTTCGTGGTCTTTACGTTGGGTTGTGTGTTTCAGGGTGACTCCGGTGGTCCTCTGGTCTGCAAGAAGGCCGGCGCCTGGACTCTGGTCGGCATTGTGTCCTTTGGCAGCAGTAACTGCAGTCCCACAAAGCCCGCCGTGTACGCCCGCGTCACCGCGCTCCGCACCTGGATAGACCAGACCATCGCCGCCAACTGAGCATCTTTTTAAACCTGATCATCAATAAGGCGCCCCTACAGCTCAGTTGGTAGAGCGGGCGCCCATATATAGAGGTTTACTCCTCGACACAGCAGGCCAGGGTTCAACTCTGACCTGCGGCCTTGCTGAATGTCATTCCCCCCCACCCCCCCACCCCTCTCTCTCTCTCCTTTCATGTCTTCCTGTCAAATAAAGGCTGAAAATGCCCCAAAAAAATCATCATCAATGAAACTCAGAAACTCATCTGTCCGTGTCATTTGTTCACTCTGAAAGAATCAGGGAGGCTAACATGCTAACTTCCTGTTTTTCTCTCTGACACAGAAACACAGAGTTAGCATGTTAGCCTAGCTTAGCATAAAGACAAAACAGAGGCAAACAGTAAGCCCAAAATGAATTAAAACTTGTTTGTTCACATTGACCGCTGATGAAACTAAAGAAATACTTCTGTCCAATCAGGTGATTTCTCTCTCTCAATAATTATCTTAATGTAAAAAATCAGCTGAAGTCTCAAGATGATATCTTCCATGATATGTTAACCTTAACCCACACTGGAAACAGCAGGGAAGTCTGTTGTTTTTAACATTCAACCCTCATGCCCTCCTCAAATTTTCTACCCTCTCACCCTCATTGTGGCAAAAATGTACACGGAAACAAAAACTGCTATTAACTCATTATATATCAATTTTTTTCTGCTTATTTTCATAAATCACTTAAACAACTTGTAACTTGCTCAAAACTACCAAACATTTAATACTTTTCAGGATTTTAACCCTTTAAATGCCAGTTTGTTTAGTTGAAGTATTTCAATTTTTATTACAAAAAAACACAAAAAAATGATATTTCTTCCATATAATGAATAATATGGATATGGGGTTTTGGTGGGGATTAGAGACTTGGATATGTCAAACATAAACAACAAAATTAATTTGATTACATTAGCATTTTTAGCGTAGTGCTAAATACTCCCTCTCACCCTCTTTGTGGCAAAAACGTACACACACACAAAAACTGCTATTAAATAATCATATATTAATATTTTTAGATTGGGGGGGCAGTAGCTCAGTCAGTAGGGGTTTGGTTTGGGAACTGGAGGGTTGCTGGTGCAAGTCCCCATATGGACCAAAGTATGGTGGTGGACTGGTTCACCTCCTGGGCACTGCCAAGGTGCTGTTGAGTAAGACACCGAACCCCCAACTGCTTCGGGGCACCTTTCCATGGGCAGCCCCCCCCCCACACTCTGACATCTCTCCATTAGTGCATTTATGACCGTGTGTGTGTTCAGGCCTGTGTGTAATGTGTAGAATAATAACAACAGAGTGAAAACATTGGAATTTCACCTTAGGGTTTAATAAAGTATAACAATTACAAAAAATGTTGATATTAGATTAGAGTCATTTTTATTGTCATTCTGCAGAGTACAAGTACAGAGACACCGACATGCAGTTTGTGTCCAACCAGATGTGCAAACACAGCAGAAAAGATCAATGTGATATACAAAGTATAGACAGAACAAGAACTATAGTGCAGTGTAGACAGTAGTATACAGCTGGTTTACAGAAGGTGGTTTACAGTAGTATAAATGAAATATAAATATGTGCAGTGTATTAGAAGTTATCTTATAAGAGCAGAATGAATATGTAATTTGAACAATGTATGAACAACATGTAAAGATATGTGCAATGTAAGTAATATATTTTAAGTAATATAGTGCAAGATAAATAAAATCATGCAATCTCTTTTAAAAAAAGTCGAAAATATATTAGAAACGTTTTAAAAAAACATTGCACAAACAGATGTTTAATTATAAAAAGAGCTGAAGGTATGTTACATATTCATATCTGAAATCGTGTTCGTGGCTGTTGTGTTTTCTTCATTTCTCCGCAGGGACAAATGAACTTAAACTTACATTAATACCTCTGAAAAAACATCTGAATATGGCGAAAACATTGAAAGAAGGGCAGGAAACATCAAAAAACACAACAAAAATGACAAATAAAGTATAAAAAAAACTCTAAAACGCAGGGAAAACCTTGAAAAACGGAACCAAAAAGTCAGACAGCGTAGTTGTGTTTACATCAAACAAACGTAACGAGCTCTGAGTGAAACCCTGTTGTCACGGTAACAGCTCTGTTGTTGTCATATCATAAATCTGTATTATTAAAAAAATGGGTCAAATTAGACCCATGAGGGTTAAACATGCTCTATTTGCATTGACTGCTATGAGGAGATAGTACACAAAAGTCAGAAGTTCATTTTCAACTTTGCCCCAGAAGGACAACACCAGGGTTAAGTTTGGCGTAGGACTGGACTTGGTGCAACGTTTGGTGAGTCTTCATGATGGGAACATGGTTTTCACTGCTCGGCCCCTAACTACTGTACTTGAGTATCAACTCAATTACAACCCCAAATCAGAAAAAGTTGGGACAGTATGAAAAACACAAATAAAAAAAGAAAGTAGTGATTTGTAAATGTACTTTGACTTGTATTTCATTGCAGACAATGTGAACACAAAATATTTCATGTTTTTCTGGTCAACTTAATTTAATTTGTGAATATACATCCTTTCCTGTCATTCAGACCTGCAACACATTCCAAAAAAGGTTGGGACAGGAGCAATTAAGGGCTAGTAATCAGGTAAATTGGTTAAATAATGATGTGATTTGAAACAGGTGATGTCAACAGGTGATTGTAATTATGATTTGGTACAAAAGCAGCATCCAAGAAAGGTCTAGTCCTTTAGGAGCAAAGATGGGCCGAGGATCGCCAGTTTGCCAACAAATACGTGAGAAAATAATTGAAATTGATCTCTGAGCCCTCAGCACTGCATCAAGAATCGTCATTCATCTACAACCCCAAATCAGAAAAAGTTGGGACAGTATGACAAACACAAATAAAAAAGAAAGTAGTGATTTCTAAATGTACTTTGACTTGTATTTCATTGCAGACAATACAACAGCACATAATGTAATGTGTTCCTCATGATTTTTATTGGGTTTTCTTTTCAAAGAAAAAAATTCCTATTTTGGTTCTTGCAACACATTTCAAAAAAAGTTGGAACAGTAAAGCATTTACCACTTTGTAATGTTGCCATTCCTTTTCACAACACTTAAAAGACGTTTAGGGACTGAAGACACCAAGTGATGAAGTGTTTCAGGTGTAATTTTGTCCCATTCTTGCTGCAAACAAGTCTTAAGGTGGGCAAAAGTGTTTGAAAAAATAATTTATAATCAACTGTTATGCTATCTTAATGAAAACAATATCCTGTCACCTTTTCAGTATGGTTTTCGTTCAAATCACTCTACAATTACTGCACTGCTAAAACTAACCAACGATTTCTTCACAGCTAGGAACTAACTGGTGCTATTTTCATTGATTTGACTAACTTGGTTAGTCATTATATTCTTCTGAATAAACTTCATGCTATTGGCCTTTCATGCACTGCATTACCTCCACAATAGAAAACAATGTGTTGTTATTAATTGAATAAAATCTGACACTCTAACTCAACAGTATGGTGTGCCTCGGATCAACGCTTGGTCCACTTCTTTTCTCCATATTTATTAATGATCTTCCCTCTATTTGTAAGTATTCTGTTCAGCTTTATGCTGATGATACAGTTAAATATACTTCACATACAAATTAAGTAAAGATTGAAGCAGATCTAGAGTCTGACTTTAATAACTTACAACACTGGCTTGCAGTTAATAAGTTACTCCACAATAAAACTCCACAATATCACATACAATGATTTTTGGCACTCTACAGACTATCAAATCCAAATGCAAAACACATTCATGTCGTAGTTGTCAGGTGGAGATGAGACTTGGACCCAAATGCAGTTCAAAAAGAGATTTATTCCTGACAGGAAAACACTTTCTTTGAGTAATAATCCATACCGCAAGGAAAAAACAACAGAGACTGGGAACACCACACCAAACTGAACAAACCAACAGAACAAACAGAATCCAGGTAAGAGAAGTATTAATCTGGCGACAGACAAGGGAAACACAGAGACTAAATACACAGGGTAATCAGAACAACCAAGGGACAGGTGGTACAAACAGGTGGAAGACATCAGGGTGGGGCAGACAATCATACAGGTGGGAAACACAAGACAGGAAGTAAAACCACACAAGACTAGGGAGAAAGCAGACTACTGCAAAATAAAACAGGAAACAGAAACAACAGAGAGTCACAATCGTGACAGTATTTCCTGTCTGGATGGCACTACATTGACCATATCAACCTGGGCTTGTACCTTGACTCTGAGCTTTCTTTTAAATACCATATTAATCACATTGTACATACATTTAATTATAGTCTTGGTCCCCTTTTCCATTCCAGAAACTGTTTCTCACTTAAACCCCAGTGTGTAAGAATTTCTCCCATCTAGCGTTGAGATCATATATCGCAATCAACTATCTCTCACCACTCAGTTGAAAGTATGTATTGCATCTAAGGCAGCCGCCACAAAAGAGTACCAAAGGGCGTCTTGTTGTTCATGAGTGCATGTCAGAGAGTGGCACGGACACACGCTTCACACCACGAGCGGGCACGCGCGCCACCCAACAGAAAGGAGAAAGAGAAAAAAAAGAGACTGCAGCGCGGAGGATAATTAACTAGTTGGGATTTGGTGTGTGCGTCCAAATGGCGCCAGTCTCTTGCTCTTTTCAATATCCGTTTTCTGAAGACTCCTGTTCCTGAAATGTGGATTTTGAATACGTGTGGTCCTCCATGTTTCCTTCTTCTAACTAGCCGGGGCCGGGAAGCTACGATACCCGTTAGCAGCAGCTGTGAGTCAAAAACGTGAAAGGTGGAGCAGTATGTCCTGTATGTCCCTTATCGGCTAACATCTTTCAAGATGGAGCATGAATATGGAGCGTCTACCCCAGTTCATGTATGAATATGGAGCGTCTACCCCAGTTCATGTATGAATATGGAGCGTCTACACCAGTTCATGTATGAATATGGAGCGTCTACCCCAGTTCATGTATGAATATGGAGCGTCTACCCCAGTTCATGTATGAATATGGAGCGTCTACACCAGTTCATGTATGAATATGGAGCGTCTACACCAGTCATATTTTCCAGTAAGGATTGGCTATATTGTGAATGTTCATTAATCTGTTATGTATTTATTTCCAGTTCTGTGTGCTCTTTCTTGTTTTTTGTCTGTTTTGACTTTTTGGATTCTGTTTTGTTCTGTTTTGTTTATCTTGTTTATATGTGTGCAATGTTTTTTGTGGTATTTTGTTCAGGACCCCCTCGAAAACTAGATGCTACATCTCAAGGGGTTATCCTAATAAAGGAATTTCAAAATATTACTTTTATTAGTACTTTGTTTTCATCTGAATCTGCAAAATAACAAATAACTGACATGACCAAATAAATGTACTGCAGTAAAATGTACAAAATTGGCTTCCAAATTGTAGTGGAGTAAAAGTATAATGTTCCAAAAATGTAAATAAGTCAGTACAAATCCCTTAAAATTGTACTTCAGCACAGTACTCAAGTAAATGTAATGTTGTCATTAAAGTAGTGTCACACAATGTTTGTCTTTTATTAATTTAGGCTTCATTTCAAGTAGTCATAGTTCCTGTTTTTTGCGAGACTGTGTAAATCAAACACAGATTGCAACTGTGCCCACAATTTGGAGAAATCATATGACACAAAAAGTCTTTCCCAACTCAGCCGCTCTGATTGTGAGCACACAGAAGGGTTGTGTACAGATCAGTTAGAGGCATTACTGTCCTGGGAACCCAAAAGTAGATTTGATCAGCGGCCTGTACCTGATCCTACAGTATCACTCACTTCTAACCATCAATAATTACACGTCTCTGAAGATTGGTGAAAATGTCTCGGCACACGTTTTACTTTGACTTACTTACGTGTAGTTGACAGTTGAAATGTATCTCATGTAATGTGTCCACCAGGTTCTCCCCCCCATCTGGTAACATATGGACGCTTGGTCATGTGACTTTGTCGTTGTTATTGACCCTAAAAGTCTCCTTTAGCGCCATATAACGCGCTTTATCTAAACGGGCTTGGTCGGGACTATTGGCGTCCCTTTAGATGCTGTTAAGTTAAGGAAAAGGACCAACCTCCCTACGAGGTATTTCCCCCTCACATACTACTCTCTAAACGCCGTACGTTCTACAAACACGTTGAAGGGAGATTTTTCGTGGCTTCAGACGCTGACAGCCACTGTCCAAACGTCCGTATTTTTCGAGTTTGGTGTGAGAACAGGTTGAATGTACCCTACACAAGACGCAAAAAAGACATGCACAAGGTCAGCCACGATATGCTGCATGCACGGCATGCTCAAAGGAACCTCAGCAGTGCCCAGCAGGTAAACTGGCACCTCTGCAGACACTGCCAGTCAACAACACATCCTTGGTCCATACAGGGACTCAAACCACAACCATCCGTTTCCCAAGCCAAGTCCCAAGAGACTGAGCTTCTGTCAGCAGACCCTAATGTTAGCTTAGCTGAGGTACAATCATAACCATAACCGACACATAACAGATATACCTTTCTCTGAGACTGGATGACCCTCTAAAGTCTAGAGATACTAAAGTCTAGTTGGTCTCTACTGAGTCCAGCAGTACATGCTTTAATTAGATTCAGATTAGATCAGATTCAACTTTATTGTCATTCTGCAGAGTACAAGTACAAAGACAACGAAATGCAGTTTGCGTCCACCCAGAAGTGTAAAAAAAACAAACACAAAGTAACTTCAGAAAACAGGTATTAGTTTAACTAATTATTAATTATTAATCCATCTAGAACAGGCATCGTGATTGGTCTCCTGGTTTAACCTGGCTGCACATATACCTCAATCATCAGGTATCAATCATCTTCATTTAGACTCAGACACAATGTCAGAGAGCTCTTGGGACTCTGGATTCTTCAGGACAAGTCACAACTTTATGAATGGGAACATTTCCATGTTAGATTTTAAGAACATAATGGGGCCTAATGTGAGCCTTTCTTTCTACGATCCTCATTCAGCCTCAGTCTTGACTTGGACTTGAATCGCTTTGCAGTCGGTCTTGACTCGGTCTCGACTAGTCCTGGTCTTGGGTCTTGGCCCTGCCCTTAAGTAGTGAAAGTTTAGTGTTCTCCCCAGGACAGGAACTCTGTTGCCCTGCTTGGAAGCCCTGTGTTGTACAAGTGGACCAGCGTGGTCTCATACAGCATCTGTTACTGTGGTTCATACAGCAAGAACTACACGGAATACACACCAGTACTTAACTTTTTAAAGCTATATGTACAAATGGCTCATGAGAAGATCCTGAAAATATACAGTATATGTCTGGTGAAATTGTTTTTTCAAGAATTGTTTTGGGGCATTTCTGCCTCTAACAACAGGACAGCTCAGACATGAAAGGGGGGGGAGGGGGGGGATTCAAACCCTGGACCCTCTGCATCGAGGACTAAACCTCCACATGTGTCCCGCTCCACCAACCGAGCCAAACGGCCGCTATGTCTGGGTTTTAGTTTTTCAGCTTCAGGTCTGGGACTTCAGACCTTTCCTAAAACATGAATAGACTAATTTAGGATTTGTTTTTCATGTTGACACATTTTTGTCAGTTAATTGATCAATTGGAGCTTTTTGATATCGTTGACTGCTAAAATGTGTTATGTGCTCCTGCCTGGGGACAGACAGCCGGAAACAGCCTGCATCTTACACAAGCTACTGTCACTTTGAGTAATAACTGCCACTTCATGTCTTTGGTGAGCAGTATGCCATATTAGGAAAAATTCTGTTGGCTTTCACCCCCATATAAGTTGGCCCACTTGTGTTTCCCCAGGACCAGGACCAGGACCAGGACCAGGACCAGGGTGTTTCTGAGTGTGCTGCTGCTGTCCTATAACCATGATGCTGCAGGCGGCTGTGCTCAGTGTCCTTTTCTGCTCTGTCTACACTTTTACTCTCCAGGTAAACCTCATCACACACTTTGCAGGACAGACAGACACTTTCTCAACTATTGTATCACACCATTTGACATGAAATGTAATACGTTCTGAAATGTTACAGACCATAATTACATTTTTCTTCAATAATATACAAGTATTTGAAATTAAATGTAATACATTCTGAAATGTTACAGTGCATGATTACATTTTTCTTCAGTAATATATAAGTATAGTCTGACTGCTCAACGTACAGTATCAGGGAAGTTGTAGTATTTAATTGTGTAAACAAAGATCATTTGGTAAACTGTGTGGTAAAAAAGACCTAGAGGCATTGTTGGTCAAACCAAGATCAACTTTAAGACTAGAAAATGAATTTCCTGCAGAAAATGTGTGGGAATGCTGAAGAGCTCAATTGCTAAAAATAAACTGGATTAATATCTTAAATCTGTAAGAAGAAGCTGAAGTAGTGAGAATAGGTGGAGAAGTATGAATGGTTTTAATTAACATGAATTTCACACAAAAATATTGTGGCCAATGTTGTTCAAACCAAGATCAACGTTAAGATGATCTGAGTCGTCCAGAGGAGATTTATGGAAGAGGATTATGGCCTCATGGGAAAGATGTGTTTGAGTTCTGACTTTAAACTGGTAATTCTACCTTCTAATCGTCAGAACTCTTCTGTAGTGATGACACCTCCAGAGGAGACGAGCCTATCAGGGCTTCTGGAAAACTGCTAAAGTTAACCCTCGGCTCGTCCTCCGCCCACTACGCAACTTTTTCTGACCACTTTTGTCAATTTTTGTCGTTTTTGTTAATTATTTTGATTTTCTTTCACTTTACCCATGTTTCTGTGACTTTTGTTCTGCGCGTTTTTGATGTTTTTTTCCCTCCAACATTTTTTAAGCTTTTTCAGACATTTTTGTCTCTTTTTTCAACATTCTTTTTCAAATTCTATAAAATGCGGGTAATAAGAGGGTGGAGGGGGAGGCAGAGAGGGGGGGGGGGGGGGTGTACTATACTAGCCTACATTTTATTGTTCTTTTTTGACACTTTGTCCAACATTTTTGTCAAATATTTTCCAACTTTTTGTCACGTTTTTAAACGTTCTTTTATCACTTTTTTTAAATGTTATAAACTTAAATAAAACAACCAAATTTAATGAAAGTAGTCAACTGATTGTTTATTTCACTTGTAAAAAGAGTTTTATGGAACCATCCACATTATTTATTGTTTGGGACGTTTTGGTTGATAGAAACCTGAATTTCTGGTTACATTACATTACATTACATGTCATTTAGCTGACACTTTTATCCAAAGCGACTTACAATTGCTATAAATCAGAGGTCACACGCCTCTGGAGCAACTAGGGGTTAAGTGTCTTGCTCAGGGACACATTGGTTGATGTGTCGCAGTGGGAATCGATCCCGGGTCTCCCACACCAAAGGCATGTGTCATATCCACTGCGCCATCACCACACACTAATTAAAAACTTTTAGAACATGTGTCAGATTTGACTGAAAACAACATGAAGGTTAAAGTCAGATTCTGTCTTTCTTTTTATACTTTGCAAGAAATTGGCTTTCTCTGCCTTGAAAGATGCATATGAAGAACAAAATACTAGTTTTCAACCACAACGAGGCTGAAGTAGTCTTGAATTAAAAGTCAAATCCCTGACTGAACTAAAGTCTCTCTGATTTTCCATGTTAAATTCAATCCAGCTGGATTTAACCCTCGTGTTGTCTTCCTGTTGACCAGGCAACGTCAGGGATTTCTCACGTCATAATTTTAAATAAAAACTTTATTTATTAAAAACATTTTATTGTTCTTTTGACACGTTTCTGTCACATTGTTACCAAAGCAGTTTTTTGTCAATTTGTTCTTCAAATGTTGTAAAATTGAATAAAACACCCACATTCAATGAAAGTAGTCAACTGATAATTTATTTTACTGGTGAAGATTGTTGTTTTGGACAGTTTAGTTGATAGAAACCCAAATGTTGTGATATAGAAACTTTAATAAAATGTGTCCGATTAGACGGGAGAACAGCGGGAGAGTTAACCAACGGTGGCTTTGTGTCTTCTTACAGGCTTCCTTTGAAAAGCCTGAGGAGAACTCTGGTAAGACACGTTACTTTACACACAGTCACATTCTCTCCAAATGTCAGCTTGTTCATTGTGTACCAGAGACACTGATGAACACATTTCTACTCCACAGGCTACGCCATCGAGGACGATGATGTCAGTGTGTCCACGCTGCTGGAGAAGCCCAATGTTAATCTTGGTATGTTCATCTCCACGGCAACATTATCACTCAAGCAGCTAATGTGTCAGGGCCGGTGAGGCCAGGTAAGAGACTGTGGAACCAGAAGCAGACTCAGAGTACATTATGGAGGTTTTAATGAAGAAACACAGGTATAGGCAGCCAGGCAGAGCCACTTGGTACGCAGGGTGAACTCAAAAAGTCTAAAAACACGGCAGAGGTAACAGGCAGGGCTCAGTCAGATATCTAAAGTGGCAAAACACAGGCAGAGTTCAGTACTCAGGTTGGCAGACAAAAAGGGAAGGTTTCCAAGAAGGTTAAAGTCCAACATCCAAGTCCACAAAAACACAGACTATGAAGAAGAGCAGAGGCATGACAGGTCACAGGGAGCCAGGATAGAGGGAAAACCTGGACCGGAGTCCAGGAACTAAGTTTGTAAATGATGTCACCATGATGTCACCAGGTTGCGGCACTCCCGCCATCCCTCCCATCATCAACGGATACTCTCGTATCATCAACGGTGAGGAGGCTGTGCCCCACTCCTGGCCCTGGCAGGTGTCCCTGCAGGTAAACACACACACGCACGCACACGCACGCACACACACACACACACACACACACACACACACACACACACACACACACACACACACACACACACACACACACACAGACCACACCAGTTAACATTAGTTGTGTTAGTGAACGTGTTCTCTATGTTTCAGGACTAGTTAACATTAGTTGTGTTAGTGAACGTGTTCTCTATGTTTCAGGACTAGTTAACATTAGTTGTGTTAGTGAACGTGTTCTCTGTGTTTCAGGACTAGTTAACATTAGTCGTGTTAGTGAACGTGTTCTCTATGTTTCAGGACTAGTTAACATTAGTCGTGTTAGTGAACGTGTTCTCTATGTTTCAGGACTAGTTAACATTAGTTGTGTTAGTGAACGTGTTAGTGAACGTGTTCTCTATGTTTCAGGACTAGTTAACATTAGTCGTGTTAGTGAACGTGTTCTCTATGTTTTAGGACTTGTTAACATTAGTTGTGTTAGTGAACGTGTTCTCTATGTTTCAGGACTAGTTAACATTAGTTGTGTTAGTGAACGTGTTCTCTATGTTTCAGGACTAGTTAACATTAGTTGTGTTAGTGAACGTGTTCTCTATGTTTCAGGACTAGTTAACATTAGTCGTGTTAGTGAACGTGTTCTCTATGTTTCAGGACTATTTAACATTAGTCGTGTTAGTGAACGTGTTCTCTATGTTTCAGGACTAGTTAACATTAGTTGTGTTAGTGAACGTGTTCTCTATGTTTCAGGACTAGTTAACATTAGTCGTGTTAGTGAACGTGTTCTCTATGTTTCAGGACTAGTTAACATTAGTCGTGTTAGTGAACGTGTTCTCTATGTTTCAGGACTAGTTAACATTAGTCGTGTTAGTGAACGTGTTCTCTATGTTTCAGGACTAGTTAACATTAGTCGTGTTAGTGAACGTGTTTTCTATGTTTCAGGACTAGTTAACATTAGTCGTGTTAGTGAACGTGTTCTCTATGTTTCAGGACTACTTAACATTAGTTGTTAGTGAACGTGTTCTCTATGTTTCAGGACTAGTTAACATTAGTCATGTTAGTGAACGTGTTCTCTATGTTTCAGGACTAGTTAACATTAGTCGTGTTAGTGAACGTGTTTTCTATGTTTCAGCAACCCAATGGCTTCCACTTCTGCGGCGGCTCTCTGATCAACGAGAACTGGGTGGTGACGGCCGCTCACTGCGACGTCAGGTCAGTACACACTTTTACATTAAGTTCCCCTACCATTCTAAAACAAAGAGGTTTCAGGCCCCGCCCAAGCCCAATGAATCAAACTAGATGACTTGTCTCAGATCTAACGACTATGAGCAAGTTTTGTCGTCATGCTTTTAGAGTTATGTACTCATCATCTAGACATGGTGATAATAATGGTCCGAAATTATGTGAAAAGCATTTCATTTTTATTGAAAAACATCATATTTTCTTGAGGGAGAAATGACAATTACATGTACCCAAGTCTTCCACAAACCGAGGGACAACTCTGCATTGTCCGTTGTCAGAGTAATATATAGATATTAAAGGTACCCTGCCACACATATTTCATGACTTTGTGATGATGTCTGAAGTTCAACCATGGACTCTGTAACCGTGGTTACCTTGTTTTAAGCCGTTCCAGCGTGGTGTAGAAAGCCTGCAGGAAGACTCGGCTCCATTTGTGCCAGTTCTCATTAATATTCAACCAGCTAAGCTGATTGACTCTGATTGGCTAACAGCTAGCCAATGAGAGCCTGGCTATCAGCATCCTTTACCCAGCTCAACGGGGCCAGCTCATGAATAGTAATGAGCTTTTTTCAAAGATTTTCTCACTTTTTTCAAAACATTTTTTATATTCATGATCAATAAACCAAATTTAAACAACATACCATTTTTTTGTAGTAAAATAAAGCAGAACTGATGAGTTATTTTGACTAATAGTTGAGATCAGAGCATGTTGAGTAGATCACAGACTAACAAACCATTTAACATTTTTTTCAAAAATTTGAATGAAACACCCAAAATTCAATGGAAATTTTGCCTGCGTTGTTGTAGGGAATCCATACAATGTACCTGCATGCATCCATGTTATTTTGGGGCATTTTGGTTGTAAGAAACCCATATTTCTGATATGAAAAACATTGAAAACGGGTCAAATTTGACCCGAGAACACACAAGGGTGAAGTCCCTGAATCTGAAAAGTTCTACTGGGATCAATGTCAACTTCAACATGATCAATGTTCTGTATGAATTCCTTCAGGTGTTTCTGTTGTCTCCCTGCAGGACGTCCCAACGCGTGATCCTCGGAGAGCACGACCGCTCCTCCAACGCCGAGGACATCCAGATCTTGAAGATCGCCAAGGTGAGTGGCATCTGCTCCCGGTCTCATCACGCCGTCTTCCTCGTGCATCGTAACAAGATTCTGTAGTTTTCACAGCATTGTTGCTGTATACTGAACAAATGCCTACTGCATACCTGTTTACAGTATGTTGCTGTAGATTTACACGTGATCATGGCCAAAATGACGTATTCTGTGAGACTACAGTAAATACAATTATCCTGTGAATCATATTACAGTAATATTGAGCAGGATCTATCAGACGTCGACCTGTTGGGACTTATTGTCCTGATAATGACCGGCGTTCTAAACATTATGTATTCAAATAAAATATAATACTGTAAATATGATCCAGTAATAATACTGTAAATAATTATAATGAAAACAATGACATGTACGCAGTAATACCTGCTACTGTAGTTTAATATTTACTGTGATTAAAAGTGCAGTACTGTGATTATTACTGTAATAAGAGTTACAGTACATTCATATGTACTGTGATTAGATGTACAGTAAGCATACTGTAAAATATACTACAGCAACTTACTAGCTACTTGCTGCCAGCTTGTTGCTGTAGATTTCACAGTTTTCTTCTTCTTTTGCGACTCATAATGATGTCATTTCCTGTCAGGTGTTCAGACACCCCCGCTACAACAGAGGCGCTCCCTTTAACAACGACATCACGCTGGTGAAGCTGGCCAGCCCCGCAAAGATAAACACGCATGTTTCCCCCGTGTGCCTGGCCGATACCGGAGACAACTTCCCCGGAGGCTTGAAGTGCGTGACCACCGGCTGGGGCCAGAGCAGCATCAACCGTGAGTGCCAATCAGAGGAGAGCAGGGGCGGGGCCTGTAGACACTGGAAGAGGGCTGGTTATAGAGCTCAACAGTTGACAATATAAGTAGGGTCTTTTAAAGTTATTACATGCTGTCTAAGCTAGCGGTTAGCTGAAATAGCTGTTAGCTAAACTAACGCTAGCTTCCTTTATTCAGTGGTGCGCGGTGGTTTGTGGGATTGTAG
Source organism: Gymnocephalus cernua (assembly GCA_023631565.1). NCBI lineage: Eukaryota > Metazoa > Chordata > Actinopteri > Perciformes > Percidae > Gymnocephalus > Gymnocephalus cernua. The sequence continues at coordinate 44,730,789 of CM042426.1, read as the reverse complement.
TTCCTTTGCTCGATATTGAAAATATGTACACAGTCTTGTACCTTTGACTTTTTGGGGATTGTCTGTTCGTTTTTTCACTCTAAATGACACGTTGTATGCTTATGAGTCACGTCGTAGCTGGTTAGCCTAAGGTATGGTCTAAAACTGTTACTATACGGATTCTGGGCGGGACTGTTGAGCTCTATTAGCCGATGCACACAGAATCTGCAGATGCCAAATTTTTCGCAGGTTTGAAAATAATTAAAGCTGCAAGCAGCAACGTGTGGGCACTCGTACCTCTCCGTGCATCGGGATTACCAGCTGGACGCCGTTTGGCGCGGACTTGCATTTGTGCAACCATGGGACACGTTGCATAGCCAAAATGTCCGCCACGCCACACCAGCATCATTCAACAACAACTCAAGTTTTTAATAACTTCTTCTCTAAGGTTTTTAAGGTTTGAGTCCATCAGGTTAAATCTGTAGGAGGAGTTAAATAAATATAAGATCTTCCTCCACGTGGAGATGTTCCATAGTTAATCTGAGTTGGGCCGTCTTCTCTGTTAGCAGTTTGTTAGTCAGAAGGAGGGTTCACTCAGGGGGGCACTGGGTCTTCATGGACTATAAAACTTTATTGTCTGTTCACACCAAAATGGTTCTTGCATCGCCTGCTCCAACAATCAACAGAATGACATAAAAACTCAGTAATATTGTATAATCCCATCAATCAGTCCCAAAGTTAGAGAGGAAATGACCTCAACATATTCTTTATAAAACGTCCCAGTTAGAGAGGAAATGACCTCAACATATTCTTTATGAATGTTTACAATCATTCCCTGAAAGAACCGAGCAGGTCTGACTTGTTGCAGCGTCCACATCTTCTAAACTTGACCTTTGACCCCCGTTGTTCTATGTGTGTTGATCAGTGATGTTTGTGTGTGTGTGTGTGTGTTTGTTGCAGCCCCCATCTCCCCCGCCCTTCTGCAGCAGGCCGCCCTCCCCCTGCTGACCAATGAGCAGTGCCGCCGTTACTTTGGTATCACCGAGCGGATGATCTGCGCTGGAGCATCTGGAGTTTCTTCCTGCTTTGTGAGGGGCGCTAACGGCGTCAAACCGGGGCTTGTTTACTTGTTGGGTTGTTTCCTTCATGTTCTTTACGTTGGGTTGTTTCCTTCATGTTCTTTACGTTGGGTTGTTTCCTTCATCTTCTTTACGTTGGGTTGTTTCCTTCGTGTTCTTTACGTTGGGTTGTTTCCTTCGTCTTCTTTACGTTGGGTTGTTTCCTTCGTGTTCTTTACGTTGGGTTGTTTCCTTCGTGGTCTTTACGTTGGGTTGTTTCCTTCATGTTCTTTACGTTGGGTTGTTTCCTTCATGTTCTTTACGTTGGGTTGTTTCCTTCATGTTCTTTACGTTGGGTTGTTTCCTTCATGTTCTTTACGTTGGGTTGTTTCCTTCCTGTTCTTTACGTTGGGTTGTTTCCTTCATGTTCTTTACGTTGGGTTGTTTCCTTCCTGTTCTTTACGTTGGGTTGTTTCCTTCATGTTCTTTACGTTGGGTTGTTTCCTTCCTGTTCTTTACGTTGGGTTGTTTCCTTCGTGTTCTTTACGTTGGGTTGTTTCCTTTGTGTTCTTTACGTTGGGTTGTTTCCTTGGTGGTCTTTACGTTGGGTTGTTTCCTTCGTGGTCTTTACGTTGGGTTGTGTGTTTCAGGGTGACTCCGGCGGTCCTCTGGTCTGCCAGAAGGCCGGCGCCTGGACTCTGGTCGGCATCGTGTCCTTTGGCAGCAGTAACTGCAGTCCCACAACGCCCGCCGTGTACGCCCGCGTCACCAAGCTCCGCACCTGGATAGAAAAGACCATCGCCGCCAACTGAGCATCTTTTTAAACCTGATCATCATTGTCAAATAAAGGCTAAAAATGCCCCAAAAAAATCAACATCATTGAAAATCAGAAACTCATCTGTCCGTGTCATTTGTTCACGCTGAAAGAATCAGGGAGGCTAACATGCTAACATGCTAACTTCCTGTTTTTCTCTCTGACACAGAAACATGAAGTTAGCATGTTAGCCTAGCTTAGCATAAAGACAACACAGAGGCAAACAGTAAGCCCAAAATTAATTAAAACTCGTTTGTTTACACTGAACACTGATGAAAGTAAAGAAATACTTCTGTCCAATCAGGTGATTTCTCTCTGGCAGAGAAACAGTGAGTTAGCATGTTAGCCTAGCTTAGCATAAATGCTGGATGCAGGAAGAAACAGCTAGCATTGCTGAAAGTTTAAATTGCACCTACCACCACCTCTAAAGTTAACTCAGGCTAAAACATAATTTAATTAACTCATCAAACATCTCCAGTTAACCAGAACCCTCTAATCCGTCTCCATGGAGAAAACAACCTAACAGTTTGGATAATTAGATTGGGGGGGGTGCAGTAGTTCAGTCAGTAGGGGGTTGGTTTGGGAACTGGAGGGTTGCTGGTTCAAGTCCCCACATGGACCAACGTATGGTGGTGGACTGGTAACTGGAGAGGTGCCAGTTCACCTCCTGGGCACTGCCAAGGTGCTAAGACACCAAGTAAGACACCGAACCCCCAACTGCTTTGGGCGCCTTTCCATGGCCAGCCCCCCCACTCTGACATCTCTCCATTAGTGCATGTAGATGTGTGCAATTCAGACCTGTGTGTAATGTGTATAATAATGACAACAGTGTGAGTTGCGGCATTAATAAAGTATAACAATTATGAAATAATTATAACTTAGATTAGATTCAACTTTATCGTCACTGTAGAGAGTACAAGTACAAAGACAATGAAATGCTGTTTGCCGTCCAATCAGACGTGCAAAAAGAGCAGAAAAGTGCATTGTGATATACAAAGTATAAATAGGACAATACATCTAGTGCAATGTAGACAGTAGTATAGATATCAGGGATGCACCGAATCCAGGATTCTGGTTTGGATTTGGCTGAATATTGTTTTTTTTAACGGGGTTGGGTTTCTGCCAGCAAACCAAACCCTACGCTTGCACCACGCGCTCTTTAGCTAACCTTAGCTAGCTAACAGTGGCACAGTTTAACCAACGAGTATAGAAGTTACCGGTACTCTTTGGTTTAACCACTGGCAAATAAGTGATAACCTAGCTAACGTTACATGTGTTGTGGTATACTGTTGTTTACTGTGTTTAACTATCGTCCTCACTGTAGACATTTCAGCGTTAGATGTGTGATCTTGTAAATTTACATTAAGCTGCTTATAACGTATTAACAGTGCTGTTTCTGTCCTGATCTGACTTATATAATTATTAGGGACAGGCGAGGACACAAGGTCCCTTATTCAGTGGAGGATGGTGAATGCCTCCACCTTTATCGGCAAGCGGAATGCTGCCGTGAATGGATACGAGTAAGTAAATGTATATCATATCTTGCTGTCGTTATATTTTGTACTGTGGACCTATATTTTACATTGCCAGCTACATGCAAATTGTATTTTAATTAGGGCGTACGTTGAAAGTCGAGGGCTGCAGGCAAGGGTTACCCCCATTTTTCTGAGGGGGGTGAGGCAACCGCTGCGTCCTCGAAGTGGTACTCACTGATGGATGAGGCAATTGGGGGCAGGCCGTCAGTAACACCACCTTTCCTCACTGCCTCATCGTGCCAGGACGTGGTGGTTGTGGAACCCCCCTCAGTGGTGACCCCAGAAAGCGACCTAGCCATGGCTTGCGCGGCATCCACTCCAAAACAGATGCGGGTGGATGTCGCGGAGGCCATAAAAGACTTGCATGAGCATATCATTGTATGTTTTCCGCTAAAAGAAGTCGGATGATACGACGGCGTCGACTTAATCCTCTCATCCTCGTGTAAAACAGAGGGCAAATACAGGCAATAATAAAAACAATCACATTCATTTTGATGATCAAAGCAGAAATGTAGTTTTCGCGAGTGACAATAGGTGGTGGGAACGCTCTGCCTGTGTGCAATTCACAATTTCACAGAAGAAGAAGAAGGAGGACTGAGATGTTTTGATGTCACTTCCGGTAAGTACATGAGGCAGTGCGCGATTTGAGACAACACTACCCCGTCAAATTTTACGCACTACGCAAGTAAGTACATAGTGTCTGAAGTGGGGAAGTGCGCTATTTGTGTTTGTGTGTGTTTGTGTGTGACTGTGTGTCTCTGTGTTTGTGTGTGACTGTGTGTGTCTGTGTGTTTGTGTGTGACTGTGTGTGTCTCTGTGTTTGTGTGTGACTGTGTGTTTGTGTGTGTCTGTGTTTGTGTGTGACTGTGTGTTTGTGTGTGACTGTGTGTGTCTGTGTGTTTGTGTGTGACTGTGTGTTTGTGTGCGTTTGTGTGTGACTGTGTGTGTCTGTGTGTTTGTGTGTGACTGTGTCTGTGTGTTTGTGTGTGTTTGTGTGTGACTGTGTGTGTCTGTGTGTTTGTGTGTGACTGTGTGTTTGTGTGCGTTTGTGTGTGACTGTGTGTGTCTGTGTGTTTGTGTGTGTCTGTGTGTTTGTATGTGACTGTTTGTGTCTGTGTGTTTGTGTGTGTCTGTGTTTGTGTGTGACTGTTTGTGTCTGTGTGTTTGTGTGTGTTTGTGTGTGACTGTGTGTGTTTGTGTGTGACTGTGTGTTTGTGTGTGTTTGTGTGTGACTGTGTGTGTCTGTGTGTTTGTGTGTGTCTGTGTGTTTGTGTGTGACTGTGTCTGTGTGTTTGTGTGTGTCTGTGTTTGTGTGTGACTGTTTGTGTCTGTGTGTTTGTGTATGTGTGTCTGTGTGTTTGTGTGTGTCTGTGTGTGTGTGTGTCTGTGTGTTTGTGTGTGTCTGTGTTTGTGTGTGACTGTGTCTGTGTGTTTGTGGGTGTTTGTGTGTGACTGTGTGTGTCTGTGTGTTTGTGTGTGACTGTGTGTTTGTGTGCGTTTGTGTGTGACTGTGTGTGTCTGTGTGTTTGTGTGTGTCTGTGTGTTTGTATGTGACTGTTTGTGTCTGTGTGTTTGTGTGTGTTTGTGTGTGACTGTGTGTGTTTGTGTGTGACTGTGTGTGTTTGTGTGTGACTGTGTGTGTCTGTGTTTGTGTGTGACTGTTTGTGTCTGTGTGTTTGTGTGTGTTTGTGTGTGACTGTGTGTGTTTGTGTGTGACTGTGTGTTTGTGTGCGTTTGTGTGTGACTGTGTGTGTCTGTGTGTTTGTGTGTGTCTGTGTGTTTGTGTGTGTCTGTGTGTTTGTGTGTGACTGTTTGTGTCTGTGTGTGTGTGTCTCTGTGTTTGTGTGTGTCTGTGTGTCTATGTGTGTCTGTGTCCAGCGCCCGTTCCTTATGGCATTATATCTGTTTTCATGTTGTTCTGCCTGTTTATGTCAGGTTGTTCCCTCACTGGAAAGCAGGCCACAGTTTCTGCCCTTGTTAGACATTTTCCTGGTTTTTCAGATGTTTTTGTCGCTTTATTTTCAACATTTTTGTTGACTTTTTCAAGGCTTTTGTGGAAACTTTTGGAACCTGCAGCCGGAGGACCATAAACCGCCTGCAGCCGGGGGTTTGAGCCCTGCAGCCGGAGGACCATAAACCGCCTGCAGCCGGGGGTTTGAACCCTGCAGCCGGAGGACCATCAACATTGCATTATTATTGTTATGTTCAGCTGTTCCATCAATCAGATGTTTCATTAACGTCTCTGTTCTCCGTCTCCAAACATGGCGCCGCTTCTCTGAACTGATGACATCACGGCTGCACTCAGAGCCAATCAGCCGCAGCCGAGCAGCGCTGCCGGCTGATTACCGTCCATTAAACCTGTGTCATAAACCTGACACATGATCAACAACAACAGGGGTCAGTTCTTTTGCAAATACAGAGCCGTTAATGATGGGAGTAGTAGTAGTTTACTTTTTAACTCACAGGATTGCACCTAAATTAAATGATAGGTGTAGCCTGCTACCATTCCAGTTTACACCAGTAATAGTATAGGTTAGCTGTGATTAAATATGAAATTAATACTCTATATTAGAGCTTACACATTGACTCCAGCAGCCTTTTTCTCCCACATGAATTCTCGCTATTTTACTGTAGCCACTGTGATGCTTTTTTATCTAAATACATGTTCAAACCATAGGCCGTATATTATTAATATATATTCAAACTCGCTGTATGTGCGCATGAGTATTTCCACCGACCCGTTTGTTTGTGGTTGTTGCCATGGTGAATCGTATTATCGTGGCTGCCTTTTTATTATGGTGGTGCAGGCGCTTACTATACTATAGTAACTGACTCTATGGTTAAGTTCCCATAGTAACTGACTCTGAGGTTAAGTTCCCTCCCTTTCTGAAACAGACTGGAGTTACTCCTCTCTCTCTCAGGTTAGATTAATCTCTCTTTATATAACAGAATGGAGTTACTCCTCTCTCAGGTTAGATTAACCTCTCTTTCTGAAACAGACAACCCAGAGAATCTCAGGGTTAACTAACTCAGTCTCCACTAAAACCTCCTACCTGAAACGGACCCCTGGGGTCCTATTTATTTACCGCACTCAACCAGTAGTATACTTCATGTTAAACATAAATATCTACTGATTTGATTACAACAAAGACGTCGGCAGTGTTAACACCAAAATAGGCTACAGTATATTGACATTTAAAAATCAATACATTTTTTTATTTATTTTACATTTATATCCTTATATCCTTTAGACCTTCAAACATCAAAATGTCATTTATTAAATGTATTTGTGTCTAAATGACATAACATTTTACCTGGAAACTCTTCCAACACGCTGGCGTGTGGCATGAACCAAGGTTTTAGAGAAAACTGTAATGCAACACAAAGAATGTGCTGGGATGTAGAGCACGTCCACGATGGGTGACGTTAGTGATATGAGGACGATAAGGTTATGGCTACATAACTGATAGACTGGGAAGAAAAACCATACCGCTCAAATAGGAAGTTATCTGGAAATTAAAATGCATCAATATCATCTTCCGACGTGTTTAACTCCCTGCCATACAGCGTCTTCATCAACGGATCGTCGATAAAAGGAAATGTCATGTTTTAAGAAAAAACAATGTTTTAAAGTCTGCCTAACAGTTAATAAACCAACAATGTTTTATTTTATTCATGCCGATTTAACAAACTGCGCTGAAATCCTGAAACTCTGATCCAGACTGAATGAATGAATGAATGAATGAGGAAATGAAGAGCGCTGTGTCAGAGGGAGGAGTCTGAGAGAAGAAAACCTGCTCCTGACCAGGTTAGGTTCACAGACTCAGTTACTATGTGAGGTTAAGTTACCGTAGTAACTGACTCTGAGGTTAAGTTACCGTAGTAAGTGATTCTGAGGTTAAGTTACCATAGTAACTGACTCTGAGGTTAAGTTACCATAGTAACTGACTCTGAGGTTAAGTTAGCTCTCTTTCTGGAAGAGAAAACCCAGAGTTTCCCTCATCTCAGGGTTAACAAACTCAGAGTTTCCACTAAACCTGGGCCCTGTACCAGGAAGCAAGTTTAACATGTCCCGGATCTCTTTCAGTTCCTTCACTAACCCTAACACCGCGGTCCCGCATAAGCTGTGTCACGAAGCTGGTTAACGACTAGTTCAGTCGACCCAGGGTTTCTCAATCTAGAGACGCACACGTTCACATAAAAGAGGCGGGGTTTGCACTTCATGACCAATTGCAAACATCTACCAGAGCCGCATGTTACATAATAAGAGCAAACTATAATTCTACATAAATATGAAGAACACAGACACGGTTTACAAGCTAAAAGCAATCCAGGCACTGCTTCCTAAAACAGGAAGAAAAGCTGGTAAAGAAAGCTGACACTGTAAATGTGTAAATTACAACTCTTATTAATATCACTTCTCCATCAGTCAGGACCGAGATCTGACCATAATTACACTTGTCCTTTCCATGAACTGTCGTTGCTTTAGTCTATTATTTCAGTTGCAACCCTGGCAGTGGGAAGCGATCGTGGGAGCAAATAAAATATGTAAAAACGTAATTCAAACCAATTCGTCGCCATGGCAACACACGGCTCAAGAAGTTTACAAAGATACGTAATTCCCTCCACTGAAAATCTATCTTTCATAAAAATATCCATCAGGGAATGTTAACGGGGTCGTCGGTGTCTAAATGTTTTAGACACCGCTTGGAGCTCTAGCACCTACGGAAAATACTGAGCATCCCCGTGTGCCAGACTGCCAGCAGGCCACATTCATTTAAAAGTAAACATTACAGTTGGTGCTAAGTCATAGTGTGATCGGTTATGTCGCTGTCAGTCCCGGCTGATCGCGGTTACGTGTCAGTTAAACTTCTCATCTCCAGTCCTCTCTGTATCTGTGAGAAGTGTCCTGAGTTGAAAGATGACTACTTTACAGCTTTATTATCGCGTTAATAGGCGTGTGTGTTCGTGTCGGCCGCTGTCCATTTCATAAGGTTCTGAAATGCAAACATTTGTTGACTACTTTTTTTGTGCGCCCGTGAGCACCCACAGAGGAAAACATAAATCGGCGCCTATGCAGCCAGACACCAACGGTAACGTTAGCCTACTTGCCTTGCTGGTGTGAGGGGGGGCTACTGGAGGACTTGATGGGGAGAGGGGGGGCTACTGGAGGACTTGATGGGGAGAGGGGGGGCTACTGGAGGACTTGATGGGGAGAGGGCGGCCGCTGGCCGAGCAGGATGGTAACTTGTAACCTCATTACATAAAATGGCAGAGTTTCCTCCTCCTGCTCCTCGGAGCGCTTCTTGCTGAATGAAAACAGAAAAGCTTGCGCGCCAACGTCATTCATTTCATTGGATCACTTGCTGGTGACGATGCAGCATGTGGGCGGGGTTAAGAGTCCACACGTGGGGTAGAAGCCACCGATTGGCTGAGAAGCTTTCACTCAAAGCTTTCCTCGAACTGCTAGAATGAAAATCACTCACTATAGGCCTGGGTCAAAATGGGCGGGCCTGGACCTAAAATGGGTGGGCCCAGGCCCACCCGGGCCCAATGGTAGCGCCGCGGGTGCCTGTGGCTGATTCGGATGGGGCAGGTGCGCAACAGTGTGCAGAAAATGCACAGGTAACAAAAAATAGACACACAGGAAAAGGAGAATAATGTTGTAGGCCCACAACATGAGGGTGGAAATAAAACTGTTAGTGTAGGAAATGGCCAGTCTAAGGAGAAAGCAGAACATAACACACAGACAAGGAAAGAGAAAGGCGAGACAGATACAGCCAGCTGCAGTCAGAATGGTATTAATGAGGTTGGTGATGCTCTGGCTGAAACTCTGTCTGAAGAGATGGATGGAACTACAAGATCCAGCAAGAGAAAAAGCAGCTCTAACAAAGAGCAGAATAATGCTAAAGCTAAAAAGCTGCTAGAGGATCTGTGTGAAGATGATGATGATGAGGATGATGATGAGGAGGATTGTGAGTGGACATCATTCCAAGTAGAGAAGTTAACTTGTTATCCTCTGGATAAGATCAAGAAGTTCCTGCAGGACACTAAGGGGCTGAAGGCAGTTAAGACGGAGCAGTTGTTCCCAGACCTGAGAGGGTTCATCAGGTCTGGGGCTGAAGAAGGATCCTGAAGGGTTCACTATCCAAGAGGTTTACCGCCTCAGGAAACTGATCACTAAAGTCAGAGCTCAACTCATTGATGATGATGACGACTGTATATAATGTGTTTCTACACATAAGTGTCGCGTGTGTTTTTGTTTTTGCTCTTTTGTTTTTTATGGCGGATTTAAAAATTGGATCCCTAAATATTAATGGAGCAAGATAGGTAGGTAGGTTTATTCGGTAACTAAATGTAGAACAAAATGTATGTACAACAAATTCATTACAAACAAAGGGGTAACCGAAAAGGTGTAGGCTGAAGCCATGGCTTATTACGCCTACCCTATTTAGAAAACAACAACTACCCATCGAAATTTAAAAAACAAAAAAAAACATACACATACACACATACATATATATACATGCTACATATATACTCATATACTTACGCATATATATATTCATATATAAACACATATGCACATAACTACAAAAGTTTGATTATTACTTGTGTTATTTCAATTTATGCGCAACAATTATAATCTTATCTTTGACAATTTGTCTTAAGCATCCATATATTTCTCAAAAATTGATATTTTAAACTGGTTTTTAAAGTAATGAATGGAATCGCTCCTCTTAAGATCATCGGTGAGACCATTCCACAAGTCGACTCCTTTAACCAAAATGGTTTTCATTTTAAAGTTTGTTCGAACCATTTGTTTTTTAAATATGTTCTCTCCTCTTAAGTTATATTTCAGTTCCCTTTTTTCAAACAAACATAGTATATTTTCAGGCAATAATTGCCTATGTACTTTGAACATAAATACAACGGTATATAGACTAACTAGATCGAAAACTTGTATTGCTTTAAATTTGCAGAATATTGAGTTGGTTGGTTCATTATACGGTGAATGATTGACTATCCTTATGGCTTTTTTTTGTAAAATAAAAATAGGTTTTATGTTTGTGGTGTAAGCATGCCCCCATATTTCAACACAATAAGAAAAGTATGGAACAATAAGAGAACAATACAGAATATACAGGGATGGCTTATTTAAAAAATACTTGGTTTTATGTAATATGGCTGTTGTTTTGGACATTTTTAATTGAACATGAGCACTGTGTGGCTTCCAGGATAATTTGTGGTCTAATATTATTCCAAGAAATTTGTTTTCATTTACCCTTTCTAGTACCACATCATCAATATTTACGCTCATGCTGGTTTTAATTTTGCGATTGCTGAATATAATATATTTGGTTTTATTTAGATTAAGTGATAGTTTATTTTGATCAAACCATCGCTTGATTCTGGATAGTTCTCTGGTCACATCAGTTATTAGTTGATGCAGATTATCTCCGGATGCATACAATGTTGTGTCATCCGCAAATAAAACAGATTTTAACAAGTCGGATACCTTACAGATATCATTAATATATAAAATAAACAACTTGGGACCAATCAAAGATCCCTGGGGCACCCCACAAGTTACTTCAGACATTTCTGATTGATGATCATTAAAATGTACATACTGGTATCTATGGTCAAGATAGCTTTCTAACCATGAGTAAGCACGGCCTCTAAAACCATACTGTTCTAATTTGTTCAATAACAATTTATGATCTATGGTATTGAAGGCTTTTTTTAAATCCACAAAAACTCCCAAAGTAAAATACTTTTTGTCCAATGCAGATGCTATATAATCAACTAATTTAATAACTGCCATCGAAGTCGATCGACCGCTCCTGAATCCATATTGATCGTCACTTAATATCATCGACTTTTCAATGAAGCTATCAAGCCTCCTCAGAAAAGGTTTTTCCAGTATTTTTGAAAATTGGGATAATAATGAAATTGGTCTATAATTTGAATATAAATGACTGTCACCACTCTTATAAATTGGAATAATTTTAGCAATTTTCATCTGATCTGGAAACACGCCGGATTTAAAGGACAAATTGAAAATATAAGTCAAAGGATCTAATATAAAATGGATTATATTTTTAACTAATTTCATATCAATATCAGTCCAATCTTTTGACCTTTTATTTTTAAAGCCATTCACAATCTCCAATATTTCATTTTTGGTAATGTCAGACACATACATGGAGGAAGGGTTCCTACTGATATATTCACAGCTCTTTGTATTTGTACTTTTTGAATCGGTAATGCTTTTTGCCAGATTTTACTGTCTCCTTTGGATTTCTAATAAGGACTTCATTTTCATTTATGAAATAACTTGGGCACTCTCGTTTATTATTTGTTTTTTTAATAATTTTGTTTAGTACTTTCCAAGTTCCTTGCATATTTTGCTTTTGCTGTTCTAAGAGGGTGTAAAAATATTGCTTTTTGCTAGTTCGGATAATACTTACCAGTTTATTTTTATATTTTTTGTATTTTTCTTCCGATTCAATAGTTCTATTTTTAACAAATTTAGCATATAGTGTATTCTTCTTTTTACATGCATTTTTAATGCCTTTAGTTATCCATGGCTTTTTTACTGATTTGGTTTCTTGGTTTTGAATCATGTTCATGGGGCAATTGATATTGTACAACTCAGTAAATCTATACAGGAAGAAGTGATGTAAAAAGAGCTTCTCTGTTCAAACTGATGGAGTTAAAACATCTAGATGTTGTTTTGTGCAGGAGACTCACAGTGATGTGGAGAATGAGAGTGAGTGGAGGAAGCAGTGGCCTGGGGAGGTTATTCTCAGCCATAAGGCCTCTAACAGTGGGGGGGTCGGGGTGCTCTTCTCTAAGGGTTTCCGTCCCGGCTCCTTCAGTGTGGAGGAGATCATGTGTGGGCACATTATAAAAATCAAGGTTCAACTTGAAAATGTCCAACTTCTTTTTATAAACGTGTACGCTCCAGTTTTGGCCGTTGAACGAATGATATTTTTAGATCTTTTGTCTGACTTTGTGTTTTTGGGAGGTGATTTTAACTGCACAGAGAATCCCAGTGTAGACCGTAATCACCTGGAGCCTCATCCTGCTTCCTGGGCCAGACTCAGGCGTCTGATGGAGAGCTGGGAGCTGAAGGATGTGTGGAGAGGGTTTAACATCAGCGACAGGCAGTACACCTGGAGTCATTCAGAGATAACATCTTGTCTTTGGCCAGGCTGGATCGCTTCTATTGTTTTAAGCACCATTTTAGTGTGTTTAAGACGTGTGTGATTTCTCCTGTTGGTTTTACAGACCATTGTCTTGTCCAGTGCTCCGTTTATATTCAGAATGTAAAACGGCACAGCGCATATTGGCACTTTAATACTGGACTTTTAAATGATAATTCTTTTAAAGAGGTTTTTAAGTGTGTGTGGGGTTCACACCAGAGTCTTAAGGCCAGTTTCCCATCGCTGCAGCAGTGGTGGGATGTTGGAAAGGTTCAGGTGAAACTCTTATGTCAGCAATATACTCGCAATGTCACCAAGCACATTACCAGGTCTCTTCAAGACCTGGAGACTGAAGTAGTGGAATTACAGAGTTTGGTGGATTCCACAGGAAATCAAGGGCATGTTGAAGCTCTTAAAGTCAAGAAGGCTGCTTTAGCCAACCTGTTGGGCATTACAGCACAGGGAGCTCTGGTCCGCTCACGCTTCATGAACGCTTCCCAGATGGACGCTCCCTCGCAGTTCTTCTTTGGTCTGGAGCAATCACAGGAACCCCTGAGATCAGGAGATTTGCCACTTCCTTCTACAAAGACCTGTTCAGAGAGGAGCACGTGGAGGATGCTGAGTCAGCTGCATCCTTCTACGCTGGGCTTCCTCAGGTGGATGCTGCTACCAACACGGTGCTGGAAGACCAACTGTCCCTGAATGAGCTGTATGCTGCTCTGATGAGCCTGGGGAACGGTAAGGCGCCAGGCATCGACGGGCTGCCTGTGGACTTCTATAAGACCTTTTGGCCAGTAATTGATGAAGATCTTGTAATGGCAAAATTATATTCCATCTGGTTAACTTGATTTTCTGTATGTTCTATTTTAATGTAATCTCCATTTGTCTTTAGAAGATCTTGTTCTGTCCATCAGAGATGCAGGAGTCACCAGTCTACAGCTAAAAGACACGGCCTGGGTGAACTGATAGAAGTCAGATTAAACTGTTAAATTATCTGACAGACTTTTAGGCACCTCAGCTTGTCTTTATGATTCACATTGTACGTCAAAGGCCGAGATAGTTTGGAGACTTTGTGAAGAAACAGATGTCATTATGCATGTGTTGATGTTATCTGTGTAGGCCTGTATAAAAGCCTGTGAGTTTGTGTGCGCCTCTGAGGACTCCTTCACAAATTGCTGCGTGCGGTCTGTGAACTAGTTCTCCTATTCTGCGCAGAATATATGTACTTCAATAAGTTACAAAAACCTACAATTGGTTTCAGTCTACGACTATTTCTTGTATTTGTTTCATCCTTAGTAACTAATCTACACCTGCTGCACCCTGAATGATTTTTCCATGACAATTTGGCGTTGTCTAAGGCAGGATATCAGTTTTTTGGACTGAGACCCGGAGATCTCTGTGCTGAGCTGAGGACTTGCAATCTGGGATTTCTGCACCCTCCAAGGTCAGAGAAAACGCCTCAAACCTCTACAAACAAAAGCCTTAAGAGTGAGAGGGTCAGCAGGCGTGCACAGAGCTCTCCTGGACACTCCACGCTGATACAAGAAAAAGGAAAAAAACGTCTAATGGCAGGGTAAGTTTATATTTTCTAAAATTACAATAATTTGAATTGACTTGTAAAACATAAGAAACAAATACAGTCGTTTGACACATGATATGACTGAAGACCTTTTGGGGTTTGTCCTGTTATTTTGATTGTATAAACGACACTCAGACGACTGTATTTCAAAGAACCCTTAGGGCTGGCGCGGGTGACATCGTAAGCATTGTAAGTTGAATGCTTACGGTTTTTCCTGGGTTTTCTGTGACCAAAACCCTTTTATCGGCGGAATTTCTGTTGCTTTGTACCCGTGAGCTAGAGCGACCTTGTCGGTGACGATCGACACGCAGGTTAAGAAAACGTTTTCCCCCATTTCGGTGACATGGGTTCCAATCAGTCCTTGTCAGTAAGAAATACGGTCTTTCGAGTGTTAAATATGTACCATATTGGGTTGTCTGTTTTTGGCTTTCCTGAAAAGGGAACGCTGTGCACCGGCAAACTAAAAGATCTGAGACAGGATTTAGAAATAAATCTCAGCCGCTCAGCCGCAGCAGACCACGTGCATGACATAGACATGGGACACCCTGGGAGGCAGGCGAGAGGCGGGGGGAGACGACTCCATGGCAACATTCAACAAGTGGATAAAGTCACTTGTTTCAACTGTGGTCAGCCTGGACATTGGAGACGGATGTGTCCTCATCCAAAGGAAGGTGGGACAGAGAAACGAAAACGGGCGTAGGTGCTGAAAAGTCTGGGGACCACGCTCACGACGACTACAGATCAGTAGCCTAACACACACACACTTAAAACAAAATGCACACACATGCTTTGCAATGAAGAAACTGCTTCGCACTGATACACTGTCTTGCTCTTTGTTGTGTTTGCTATTTAGGATATAAAGTGATACAATGATAGTTTCCAAAAAAAAAAAAGTTTCTGAAAAAGATATTCTTGACAGATTTTACCCCCCCAACTTACAGTAGAAAGACTATGTATTTTCTCAGATCCTGTAACAGCTGCCTGACGTGTGCATATGAAATTAGTAATGCTCATGAATTTGAGTGAGTCCTGGTGATTTAAAATTTAAAATATATATAATATAATAATAGGGTTAAAAAGAATGAACACTGGTCATTTTATTGGGGAAAATGGGGCTAATAATTTTATTTCCTTTTAGGCAGAATAGACGGCAAATTAGAAAGTTTTTCTGACAGGTTTTACAGATTATCCAGGGGGAAAAACTAACACAGGCCACAAACTAATTGTACTCCCTCCAAAGCTTTAGTTGCACAAGCCTACTTACTGGGCAGAAAGTTTAAATGTCTCCATTTTGGAATGACGTTTGTTGAAGTTTTTGATGAAGTTTTTGAAATTGTGTGTCTGAATACCAATCATTAGTTGACTAATTATTTTGGACACATTATAAACACACACTTTTTGCTTAAAGCTCCAAGTGTGCGTTTCTCTCTGTCAGACTGTTAAACCTCCCGTCTGATAAGACGTCAAAATTGTTAGATACACACGAAGTCACAACAAAAAATGACTGTCCACTCTCGTTTTTATTTTTTGTCCCAGATGAAGAACACACAGATAATTTTTGTTTGATTAAAGGATGAGCTTGAGTGGTCTTTACTTGACTGATAAACAACAGTATGTTTTTCAGACTCATTACTCATTGTCTCACATCCTGTTTTTTTTGTCTCCTACAGGGACACTATCAGGACTTTTTTTCCTGACTGGACTGTGACAAACTGACTGACTGCACTGATTAGTTCAGACACATCTTCACCACAAGCGTGTTTGTGCCTGCAGGTGCCCACCGTTTGCGGGACCCTGTGCTTCAAACACACACTTCTTTGTGCACGGTAAAATAAAGTTGTTTTTTTTTCAATTGATGTTTCACTCTCAGGTACCGCGCTATCTCTGAGCAACACCAAACGTTGATGTCCATTTGATCACTGTTTCTTTTTCTGTTTGTAGTCATCACATGACAACTCGGACTACAAGTCCCAGAAAAACCACACCTCTAAGACAGGAAGTGATCTCATGCGTTTTTTTCCGGTTTTAACTCCCTATTAACTGTTGGGAGTCGTTTCTAACCAAGTTTGATTTTCCTTTAGATAAGTAGGAATTTTGAGTTCTTGTACAATCATGTAGTGTTACGGACTTACTTCGTTCACTATTCTTCGGGAGATTACAGTAAAATGATTTTTTGTTATTGTTGATGCATTGTCTAACTTTCCTTTTTTCCTCAGTGCTCCAGTGGACACGGGATGTCAATTCTGATCTGTTTTTCTCTTTTTACATAACAACCTGAAATACTTTCACATGCCTCTGTTGGGTTATTTTGGACTTTCTTCCAAATTAATTAGCCACACATAGTGTGTCCTCATGCACTCCGATAACACGGCTCTCCTCTGTCCTTGAAGAAGGACAGCTGGCAGACAGACACTCCCAGAGAAACACACACAGATAACAGACAACAACACGCATTATACATACAGTTTTCAGGCCAGTGAATCATTTTCGTTAGATAGGAAGAACATTTTGAGTCTCTTTGTCATGTTTTAGGGTTGTCTATCAATTAGACCTACTAATCAATTAAATGATTAGGTGCTAAAACCATTTACTTGGCTAACAGAATTTATTTGAACACTTACAGTTTTCTAAACTGTGAGGCAACATCTTCTTTAAAGGCGTTGAATGTGTGTGTTACCATGCCAAAAGGAGGAGTGTGTTTGTTTCTTTCCTTACAGAAGCTCAGAGAAGCAGCCACACACACACCCAAAGATAACATAAGGCAGGGTTTGTGCATGTGAAGGAGAGAGACATTTAGATTTAGAATTTTAGGTTCAGCCATGATTTTGATACATGTTTTAGCCATAAACCATATAGTGCGTTCTCAGTAGAACTGCACTATAGACTTTGTTTGCATTTTGAGTTACTATATGACAAATCGTTTAAACTTTAACATGATGTTGAAAACGTTTAATTTTGGTGATTGTTTTAACTGTTGTTGCTTTATACAGGTATTTCTGTGTAACACAGGACAGTGTTCATGGATAAACCACTAAACATTATTTAGATATACTGCGTGTTTGAGTGTTCCAGTCATGTGTTTTTCATGCCTCCAACAGGAGGGATATAGTAGTGAACTGCAGACAAACTGTCAAACTGAATAAATATGAATCAATATTCTGTTAGTGCATTACCTATTTCTCACCTAAACTTCTTTTAGAAACATATTTTAGCATGCAATTTGGTTGTTTCCCTAATTTGTTTCCACAGATGATCTGATTGGTGTCAGCAAATATTGAGATGGTTTTTATCAAAGTTGCCAGCTGTAGCTTTAAATAACATCACTACTTGCATAGTAGCCTTCCCTGCTTAAAGGCCAAATAAAATGCCTGGAATTAAGTTTGTAGCGTTGACTGAGTAAATAAGGTTTCTAGTTTAGCACAATTGGGGACAAAGCATTTCTTGAGCAAAATGCCTGATGCATACATTATATTCTGTGATTCCTGTCCCTGGTCAGGTAACACTTCTATTGATAGATTAATTAAAGTGCCCGCGTTTTCAATAACCCACTTACCTTTAATTCATAACAATTTTAGTTATTCACAAATTTTGATTAGCGTTACTTTGTATTGCTTGACAATAATGCCTTGAAATAAACATATCTTTTGTTAATTCACACTTGTGTGTTTTGACTAGATTACAACGTGGTATTGGATTTATATCGGGTTTAAAGCTACGCTCAGTTCATTTAAGATATCGCTTTTAAAATAGGAGTTCACTTTTTTAGGGTGTTCAATTTTTTTTACACAGGTAGGGACAGGGCCATCAACGGAGCCTCTTCCATCCACCGCTCTGTGCGAAGTTATAGGATAAAATGTATGCAACTCTCCTATGCTCTTTCTGCCATCAGAGTCCAGTTTTCCACAGGTCTGCCCAGAGCAGCAGAGGAGCCCGGGGACTTTTGTTGGCATCAAAGATTCTTGGAGGAAGAACTGGCAGTCCAAACGGTGGAAAGGACCGTACCAGATCCAGGTCACCCACACCGCCGTAAAGGCTGCTGAGAGGGCAACTTGGGTTCACGCATCGCATTGCCGGAGAGTCCCGGATCCAGGGAAGGTCTCAGGCGAGCCACAGCCTGCTACAAGTGCCCTAAACCAGGTGTCACCTACGATGGAGGACTGAAAAGCCTGCCTGACAGACGGACTCTGTGCACTTTTCAGCACGTTTCCCCTTACTCTTTTTCTAGACAATGGCACCCACAGTTCACCTACAATAGGCCAAATCTCACTGTAATTGTCAACACCACCTCCACTCTTGACTAACCGACTGTCAATAAAAAGAGCTACATTTTCTTCTCCTGCTATGTTACTGACACTGAAAGACACTCAATTCACTGACCAAGGTTATTTTGTGGTGCGTGCATGTGTTTCTGAGACTGACCCCTGTGGTCCTTTTTACCTCGAAGTAGTTTCACCTCCCACACCTGACATCATCCACCCACCACACTTAACACAGACATTAGATGCTTTATCATCCACATGGATGTCCTCCTCTAATGAGGATGGCGGAGCCTTCTCTACAAATAGCTGGTTAGGCTCAATCAAAAAATTCACTCGTGATGCGGGTTATAACAAGTCTTGTTACGTCTGTTCTCTCTTCGCCCTCTCACAGAAACAGGCTGCTCCCGTTAAACCTCAACCGTTAAGTCTGCATCATACAAACACTGTGTAATGACCGCCCTCATGGATGTCGTGATTAAAGGAGAACCATTTTACACTTCACCGTCTCAACCGTGTGCTGAGCTCGCTAATCGTCTCGTGCGTTCCCGTAATGGTACATTGATTAAAACTAGAAATGGTAAAGCATCCGATGCCATTGGTCAATTTCATCACAGCCTCATGAAAAATCTGACTCATGACCTTCACATAGAACGCACTCGCCATTTGGGGTCCCATTACCTAGGTTTGACTACCGGCTGCAAGCGCACACTGAACAACACATGCGGAAGCGGTGAATTTAAACTTAGTGCATGCTTGTTTTCATCTCCAGGAGTCATCGAGGCATCCATTCTGGATCCATCCAAAACCCACGTGATGCGCTGGCCAGATGATTCTGGTGCGGGCTCGTTAGAGGATTTTGTCTGGGTCTGTGGTGACTCCTGGTTTCAATTTCTGCCGCCCTAATTGGACGGGTAGCCTAGATGCGCTTTAATTTATCTGACCCCTTCAATTAAAGTCTTGTCTTCCTTCGTGCATGCCACTCATCACTACGCGCATTACATTCCTCCATCGGGCGGATTCATTAGGGTAAAGCGAAAGGTGACAGGGGAAGGAGAGTAATTTGTTTCAGGCCTTTCGCCTTAGTATAGGACAGTAGCCGATTCACACAATATTGATAAAGTTCACAGAGTCTTGAGAATTTGATTGTAATTGTAAATCTCTGGCTTTAACAACTTTCCCACATATGACTAAAAGCTGACGACTCAGACAACAAATCAGACACAGTGTAGTTTTTGTAATTGTACAGACACTCTTGAATCATTAATCTCATGTTGTTTGGTTTCATTTAACCAAAAGAGTGGTGTGTGTTTTTGTTTGGTTTGTTTTCTTTCACATTTTACAGGTGACACGGTTTTTCTTTCAGCCCATCACAAAATGCATGCATAGTATATCCTCTTTTCAAAATATAATTTGGATTATTGTGATTAGGTTGTAATCAAAAGAGTGGAGTGTAATGGCAAAATTATATTCCATCTGGTTAACTTGATTTTCTGTATGTTCTATTTTAATGTAATCTCCATTTGTCTTTAGAAGATCTTGTTCTGTCCATCAGAGATGCAGGAGTCACCAGTCTACAGCTAAAAGACACAGACTGGGTGAACTGATAGAAGTCAGATTAAAATGTTAAATTATCTGACAGACTTTTAGGCACCTCAGCTTGTCTTTATGATTCACATTGTACGTCAAAGGCCGAGATAGTTTGGAGACTTTGTGAAGAAACAGATGTCATTATGCATGTGTTGATGTTATCTGTGTAGGCCTGTATAAAAGCCTGTGAGTTTGTGTGCGCCTCTGAGGACTCCTTCACAAATTGCTGCGTGCGGTCTGTGAACTAGTTCTCCTATTCTGCGCAGAATATATGTACTTCAATAAATTACAAAAAAAACCCATGACTATTTCTTGTATTTGTTTCATCCTTAGTAACTAATCTACACCTGCTGCACCCTGAATGATTTTTCCATAACAATCTGCTGGAGGTCTTTCAAGACAGCTTGAGCAGAGGACGTCTGCCACTGAGCTGCAGAAGGGCCGTCATTACCCTGCTGCCGAAGAAAGGAGACCTGCAGGAGTTGAAGAACTGGAGACATGTCTCTCTGCTTTGCTGGGATTATAAGATCTTGTCCAAAGCTCTCGCTTCTCGGCTGCGGGGGGTAATGGGTGAAGTGGTTCACATCGACGACACTTACTGTGTGCCCGGCAGGTTAATGAGTGATAATATCACTCTAATTCGGCATGTTTTGGACGTCTCTATCTCAGTGGGCATGGATACTGGCCTTATTTCCATAGACCAGGAAAAGGCTTTTGACCGGGTTGAACACCAGTATTTGTGGCACACGCTCACATATCATGTAAGATATCATCTTGAGACTTCAGCTGATTTATTACATTAAGATAATTATTGTCTGTGAAATAGTGTTTAAATATGCAAATGAGGATTTAGGTGATGCTAACTTTTGGTGAAGACAAAGTGAAGAAACAGAAATGTTTTCTGTTGTTGTAAAATATAAAGAGACAAAAATCTATCTATTAAAATGATGTTTTAGCCTGAGTTCACTTTAGAGGTGTTGGTAGGTGTAATTTAAACTTTCAGCAAAGCTAGCTGTTTCTTCCTGCATCCAGCCTTTATGCTAAGCTAGGCTAACATGCTAACTTACTGTTTCTCTGCCAGAAATCACCTGATTGGACAGAAGTATTTATTTACTTTCATCAGTGTTCAGTGTGAACAAACGAGTTTTAATTCATTTTGGGCTTACTGTTTGCCTCTGTGTTGTCTTTATGCTAAGCTAGGCTAACATGCTAACTCTGTGTTTCTGTGTCAGAGAGAAAAACAGGAAGTTAGCATGTTAGCCTCCCTGATTCTTTCAGAGTGAACAAATGACACGGACAGATGAGTTTCTGAGTTTCATTGATGATGATTCTTTTGGGGCATTTTCAGCCTTTATTTGACAGGAAGACATGAAAGGAGAGAGAGTGAGGGGTGGGGGGGAATGACATTCAGCAAACGGCCACAGGTCAGAGTTGAACCCTTGCCCGCTGTATCAAGGAGTAAACCTCTATATATGGGCGCCCACTCTACCAACTGAGCTATACGGGCGCCTTATTGATGATCGGGTTTAAAAAGACGCTCAGTTGGCGGCGATGGTCTGGTCTATCCAGGTGCGGAGCGCGGTGACGCAGGCGTACACGCTGGGCAATGTGGGAGGGCAGGTATTACCACCGACCCAGGACGTGATGCCCACCAGAGTCCAGGTGCGGCCCTTCTGGCAGACCAGAGGACCACCGGAGTCACCCTGAAACACACAACCCAACGTAAAGACCACGAAGGAAACAACCCAACGTAAAGAACACGAAGGAAACAACCCAACGTAAAGACCACGAAGGAAACAACCCAACGTAAAGAACATGAAGGAAACAACCCAACGTAAAGAACATGAAGGAAACAACCCAACAAGTAAACAAGCCCCTCACAAAGCAGACAGAAGTTCCAGACGCTCCGGCGCAGATCATCTGCTCGGTGATACTGTTGCCAAAGTAACGGCGGCACTGGTCATTGGTCAGCAGGGGGAGGGCAGCCTGCTGCAGAAGGGTGGGGGTGACGGGGGCTGCAACACACACACACAAACACACACACACACACACACACATCACTGATCAACACACAGCGAACAACCGGGGGTCAAAGGTCAGAGGTCAGAGGCCATCCACACAGAGACCCAACATGTTGGAGGCAACTCTTTTTTACAGTTTTCAGCGGTGATCCAGAATGAAATTCTGCTCAATCAACATTAACACTGAAATATGAAGTTATGAAGAAGATGATGTGGACGCTGCAACAAGTCAGTCCTGCTCGGTTCTTTCAGGGAATGATTGTAAACATTCATAAAGAATATGTTGAGGTCATTTCCTCTCTATGTGTTGAGGTAATTTCCTCTCTAACTTTGGGACTGATTGATGGGATTATACAATATTACAGAGTTGTTGCTTTTCATTCTGTTGATTGTTGGAGCAGGCGATGCAAGAACCATTTTGCTGTGAACAGACAATAAAGTTTTATAGTCCGTGAAGACCCAGTGCCCCCCTGAGTGAACCCTCCTTCTGACTAACAAACTGCTAACAGAGAAGACGGCCAACTCAGATTCTGTTCACCTCGGCTAATAACCAGCACTCTTCCAGTGTCTACAGGCCCCGCCCCTGCTCTCCTCTGATTGGCACTCACGGTTGATGCTGCTCCGGCCCCAGCCGGTGGTCACGCACTTCAAGCCTCCGGGGAAGTTGTCTCCGGTATCGGCCAGGCACACGGGGGAAACATGCGTGTTTATCTTTGCGGGGCTGGCCAGCTTCACCAGCGTGATGTCGTTGTTCAAGGTGGCGCTGTTATAGCGGGGGTGTCTGAACACCTGACAGGAAATGACATCATTATGAGCGGCAAAAGAAGAAGAAAACTGTGAAATCTACAGCAACAAGCTGGCAGCAAGTAGCTAGTAAGTTGCTGTAGTATATTTTACAGTATGCTTACTGTACATCTAATCACAGTACATATGAATGTACTGTAACTCTTATTACGGTAATAATCACAGTACTGCACTTTTAATCACAGTAAATATTAGACTACAGTAGCAGGTATTACTGCATACATTTCATTGTTTTCATTATAATTATTTACAGTATTATTACTGGATCATATTTACAGTATTATATTTTATTTGAATACATAATGTTTAGAACGCCGGTCATTATCAGGACAATAAGTCCCAACAGGGCGACGTCTGATAGATCCTGCTCAATATTACTGTAATATGATTCACAGCATGATTGTATTTACTGTAGTCTTGCAGAATACGTCATTTTGGCCATGATCACGTGTAAATCTACAGCAACATACTGTAAACAGGTATGCAGTAGGCATTTGTTCAGTATACAGCAACAATGCTGTGAAAACTACAGAATCTTGTTACAGTGCACGAGTGATGAGACCGGGAGCAGATGCCACTCACCTTGGCGATCTTCAAGATCTGGATGTCCTCGGCGTTGGAGGAGCGGTCGTGCTCTCCGAGGATCACGCGTTGGGACGTCCTGCAGGGAGACAACAGAAACACCTGAAGGAATTCATATAGAACATTGATCATGTTGAAGTTGACATTGATCCCAGTAGAACTTTTCAGATTCAGGGACTTCACCCTTGTGTGTCCTCGGGTCAAATTTAACCCGTTTTCAATGTTTTTCATATCAGAAATATGGGGAAAAACAGGGCAGAGGATTTCATATTTACTTAACAATGCAGAGTTGTCCCTCGGTTTGTGGAAGACTTGGGTACATGTAATTGACATTTCTCCCTCAAGAAAATATGATGTTTTTCAATAAAAATGAAATGCTTTTTCACATAATTTCGGACCATTATTATCACCATGTCTAGATGATGAGTACATAACTCTAAAAGCATGAAGACAAAACTTGCTCATAGTCGTTAGATCTGAGACAAGTCATTTAGTTTGATTCATTGGGCTTGGGCGGGGCCTGAAACCTCTTAGAATGGTAGGGGAACTTAATGTAAAAGTGTGTACTGACTGGAGGTTGCAGTGAGCGGCCGTCACCACCCAGTTCTCGTTGATCAGAGAGCCGCCGCAGAAGTGGAAGCCAGTGGTGTACTGAAACAAAGAGAAAACGTTCACTAACACAACTAATGTTAACTAGTCCTGAAACACAGAGAACACGTTCACTAACACAACTAATGTTAACTAGTCCTGAAACACAGAGAACACGTTCACTAACACAACTAATGTTAACTAGTCCTGAAACACAGAGAACACGTTCACTAACACAACTAATGTTAACTAGTCCTGAAACACAGAGAACACGTTCACTAACACAACTAATGTTAACTAGTCCTAAAACAAAGAGAACACGTTCACTAACACAACTAATGTTAACTAGTCCTGAAACAAAGAGAACACGTTCACTAACACGACTAATGTTAACTAGTCCTGAAACATAGAGAACACGTTCACTAACACAACTAATGTTAAAGGGGTGATAGAATGATTATATGGGGTATTTCACACTGTTCCTTAAGGTCTCCTAATAAGGTATGTAACATTGGTTGCCATGGGTGATTTTCTGTGGGCCCTTTTGCATCTCTGTGTAATAGCTCTATTTGGAACTAGAGCTTTTCTTCCAAATATGGTATGCTCATGAATATTTAGATGAGCTGCACGCTGATTGGTTGAGCAACCACATACACATACATTGGAGACGAGACAGCAGGTCTCATATTTCAGACACAGACTATTTCTTACTAAATTCACTTCTGAGACTTTTTTATGCGAGAAATCATAAAGCTGAAATATGGGCCATTGTACGAAAATTGATGGCTAATTGCAAATTTGGTAAGACGTGTCGGACTTCAGAAGGTCCACACAGTCTGACGAGACAGCAACAGCCCACTGCGCTCCATACCCAGGGAAAAGTGACAGTTTCTGGGTTAGTGGACTACCAGGACTCAGGGCTCCGCGGAGCTCCGTGGAGCTGGCCGGCTGCCGGGATAACTATAGTATATACTTGAATGTCGTCACGCCACTTATATTACAGCTACCCTAAGGTCTTACAAAGCTAACACTTGTGTCCAATTTCAATTTAAGGAACTTTTGTGAATTTCAGAGGTCCTGTTAGGAGGAAGCTAGCTAGCTCTCATTGATAGAGCTATCCAGCTCACTAGCAGACAAGAGGCGTTTATTTCCCCGATCCTTTGTTTAAATAACTCAACATATCCATTATAAGATTAACTGGAATCTGTGGTAAGAGATTGCGGGCGTAACAAGCTCGCTGAACTGGCTCTCACTCACGGGACATTTAGCAGGAGGGGGGGGGGAGCTTATTCAACTATGACAAGGTAAACTCGGTTTTGTATTCTATCACCCCTTTAACTAGTGTAGTCCTGAAACAAAAAGCCACAACACGTTCACTTACACAACTAATGTTAAAAATATCAAAGTCACTTCTGTTAAAAAACAGTCATCTGCCTTGAAATGACTTCAACAAATCAGCTGTGTGTGTGTGTGTGTGTGTGTGTGTGTGTGTGTGTTTGTGTGTGTGTGTGTGTGTGTGTGTGTGTGTGTGTGTGTGTGTGTGTGTGTGCGTGCGTGTGTGTGTGTGTGTGTGTTTACCTGCAGGGACACCTGCCAGGGCCAGGAGTGGGGCACAGCCTCCTCACCGTTGATGATACGAGAGTATCCGTTGATGATGGGAGGGATGGCGGGAGTGCCGCAACCTGGTGACATCATGGTGACATCATTTACAAACTTAGTTCCTGGACTCCGGTCCAGGTTTTCCCTCTATCCTGGCTCCCTGTGACCTGTCATGCCTCTGCTCTTCTTCATAGTCTGTGTTTTTGTGGACTTGGATGTTGGACTTTAACCTTCTTGGAAACCTTCCCTTTTTGTCTGCCAACCTGAGTACTGAACTCTGCCTGTGTTTTGCCACTTTAGATATCTGACTGAGCCCTGCCTGTTACCTCTGCCGTGTTTTTAGACTTTTTGAGTTCACCCTGCGTACCAAGTGGCTCTGCCTGGCTGCCTATACCTGTGTTTCTTCATTAAAACCTCCATAATGTACTCTGAGTCTGCTTCTGGTTCCACAGTCTCTTACCTGGCCTCACCGGCCCTGACACATTAGCTGCTTGAGTGATAATGTTGCCGTGGAGATGAACATACCAAGATTAACATTGAGCTTCTCCAGCAGCGTGGACACACTGACATCATCGTCCTCAATGGCGTAGCCTGTGGAGTAGAAATGTGTTCATCAGTGTCTCTGGTACACAATGAACAAGCTGACATTTGGAGAGAATGTGACTGTGTGTAAAGTAACGTGTCTTACCAGAGTTCTCCTCAGGCTTTTCAAAGGAAGCCTGTAAGAAGACACAAAGCCACCGTTGGTTAACTCTCCCGCTGTTCTCCCGTCTAATCGGACACATTTTATTAAAGTTTCTATATCACAACATTTGGGTTTCTATCAACTAAACTGTCCAAAACAACAATCTTCACCAGTAAAATAAATTATCAGTTGACTACTTTCATTGAATGTGGGTGTTTTATTCAATTTTATAACATTTGAAGAACAAATTGATAAAAGAACGTTGAAAACAGGTTTCTGAAAAAAGTTTCAAAAGATTGTCAAAACGTGTCAAAAGAACAATAAAATGTTTTTAATAAATAAAGTTTTTATTTAAAATGATGACGTGAGAAATCCCTGACGTTGCCTGGTCAACAGGAAGACAACACGAGGGTTAAATCCAGCTGGATTGAATTTAACATGGAAAATCAGAGAGACTTTAGTTCAGTCAGGGATTTGACTTTTAATTCAAGACTACTTCAGCCTCGTTGTGGTTGAAAACTAGTATTTTTTTCTTCATATGCATCTTTCGAGGCAGAGAAAGCCAATTTCTTGCAATCATGCACTGTATTAGAATGCAATGCAATCAAACTAGGAAGTATAAAAAGAAAGAAAGAATCTGACTTTAACCTTCATGTTGTTCTCCAGTCAAATCTGACACATGTTCTAAAGGTTTTTAATCAGAAATTCAGGGCCCGTATCCCTAAAGAATTTTTGTGCAAAAAGTGGCTCCTAGCAGCCAAATTCTAAGAAAATTCTCAGAGGCATGACGTTTTCTTAGAATTTCCCCTAAAAGTGACACGAAAATCCCAGTTAATATAAAAGCTATTCCTCAAGAGTCCTAGCACTTAAAAGGGCTCCTAAGGCGAGATCTGCTAAGAGCACGGAAGAGGACTTTTAGTGGCTTAGGAGTTCCCCTAAACAGCTGCACAAAATGGCCAACAGAGGAGGCAGGAGAGATGTCCTGCAAACACTGGATGACAGGGAATTATTGAGACGCTACAGACTGGATCGTGCAGGAATCATGTTTGTGGTGGATCTCCTTAGAGATGCAATTACTTCACCAACTGGACCAGCAACAAACCTTTCTCCTCAGTCCAGTTCGGCTTGCGATTCCTTTTTTTCTTCATTTTCTGTTTGTAGGATATTTGTTAACAAGCCTTCATAAATAGACCAGCCAGCAATCACAGACATTGATAAAAGCTGAGCCGTGTTACCCTCGTTAAGACCACACTGAGTTGTAACGTTGCAATTTCTACTTCATTAAGGACAGCCCCTTGAGATAGGCCATCTTGTTTTCAATGGGGTCCATATGGGAGTGAAAGTACAAAATATGCCAGCTAGGATATTAATATGAGCAAATAAGACACGGATCATTATTTGAACAGGGTGTAATGAGCTTAAGTTTTCACATATTTTAGATTCTAATGTTAGGCTATAACCCCTACAGCTTACTATTCATTTTCCAGATATTTTCTTGAATGTGAAATATTATTTACAATTAAAGTCTGCATAAGATTAGAGTGTATAATTATGTTTATTGATTTGAGGGTACATCCTTTGCTCATTATCACCAAAAGTTCATTTTCATCAAACTTGTAGGATCAACCAATCACGGCTTTTGAAATGATGACTCAAACCTAGCAACGGGGTCAACCACACCTCCTCACTAAGATAGGATTTTCCATCCATTCCTTGCTCAGACTTCACTGAAAATGTTCTGGAATCACTTCTAAGCTAAAACTCCTGGCAAGGAATTTTTAGGTTAAGTTAGGAGCTCTCTGAGAGGATTCTCAGAATCTTTAGGGATACGGGCCCAGGTTTCTATCAACCAAAACGTCCCAAACAATAAATAACGTGGATGGTTCCATAAAACTCTTTTTACAAGTGAAATAAACAATCAGTTGACTACTTTCATTGAATTTGGGTGTTTTATTTAAGTTTATAACATTTAAAAAAAGTGATAAAAGAACGTTTAAAAACGTGACCAAAAGTTGGAAAATATTAGACAAAAATGTCGGACAGTGTCAAAAAAGAACAATAAAATGTAGGCTAGTATAGTACACCCCCCCCCCCTCTGCCTCCCCGTCCACCCTCTTATTACCCGCATTTTATAGAATTTGAAAAAAAATGTTGAAAAAAGAGACAAAAATGTCTGAAAAAGCTTTAAAAATGTTGGAGGGAAAAAAAAATTTAAAAGCGCAGAACAAAAGTCACAAAAACATGGGTAAAGTGAAAGAAAATCAAAATAATTAACAAAAACGACAAAAAATCACAAAAGTGTTTTTTTGTGTGTGTATGTATTTCAGCTCTTAGCTTATGAAGGTAAGCCTAATGCAGTTCAGCTTCCAACTGACAATTTTCCAAGTTTTTCAGCTCTGAAGTGCAATGCATTTCAGTTTTTAATATTTCTGCATTTTCAACAATGTTTCCCATTTGTAAGTCTTCTATACGTATTCATAATTTAAGTTAGAAAATTAATTCAGACCTCACAACGTTCTACATCGTTTGGTATCGTTAACCAACAATCCTGTTTAGCATCAGCACTTTTTCAAAAATACTTTAAATATTCCACACATTTTATACATTAGTGGTGTTCTTCAACTTTATAGTGATATCCATGTTAATTCAAACCATTCATACTACTTCAGCTTCTTCTTACAGATTTAAGATATTAATCCAGTTTATTTTTAGCAATTGAGCTCTTCAGCATTCCCACACATTTTCTGCAGGAAATTCATTTCAGATTTTTCAAACTTTTTTTATATTTCTGCATTAAATACTACAACTTCCCTGATACTGTACGTTGAGCAGTCAGACTATACTTGTGTATTACTGAAGAAAAATGTAATCATGCACTGTAACATTTCAGAATGTATTACATTTCATTTCAAATACTTGTATATTATTGAAGAAAAATGTAATTATGGTCTGTAACATTTCAGAACGTATTACATTTCATGTCAAATGGTGTGATACAATAGTTGAGAAAGTGTCTGTCTGTCCTGCAAAGTGTGTGATGAGGTTTACCTGGAGAGTAAAAGTGTAGACAGAGCAGAAAAGGACACTGAGCACAGCCGCCTGCAGCATCATGGTTATAGGACAGCAGCAGCACACTCAGAAACACCCTGGTCCTGGTCCTGGTCCTGGTCCTGGTCCTGGTCCTGGTCCTGGGGAAACACAAGTGGGCCAACTTATATGGGGGTGAAAGCCAACAGAATTTTTCCTAATATGGCATACTGCTCACCAAAGACATGAAGTGGCAGTTATTACTCAAAGTGACAGTAGCTTGTGTAAGATGCAGGCTGTTTCCGGCTGTCTGTCCCCAGGCAGGAGCACATAACATATTTTAGCAGTCAACGATATCAAAAAGCTCCAATTGATCAATTAACTGACAAAAATGTGTCAACATGAAAAACAAATCCTAAATTAGTCTATTCATGTTTTAGGAAAGGTCTGAAGTCCCAGACCTGAAGCTGAAAAACTAAAACCCAGACATAGCGGCCGTTTGGCTCGGTTGGTGGAGCGGGACACATGTGGAGGTTTAGTCCTCGATGCAGAGGGTCCAGGGTTTGAATCCCCCCCCTCCCCCCCCTTTCATGTCTGAGCTGTCCTGTTGTTAGAGGCAGAAATGCCCCAAAACAATTCTTGAAAAAACAATTTCACCAGACATATACTGTATATTTTCAGGATCTTCTCATGAGCCATTTGTACATATAGCTTTAAAAAGTTAAGTACTGGTGTGTATTCCGTGTAGTTCTTGCTGTATGAACCACAGTAACAGATGCTGTATGAGACCACGCTGGTCCACTTGTACAACACAGGGCTTCCAAGAAGGGCAACAGAGTTCCTGTCCTGGGGAGAACACTAAACTTTCACTACTTAAGGGCAGGGCCAAGACCCAAGACCAGGACTAGTCGAGACCGAGTCAAGACCGACTGCAAAGCGATTCAAGTCCAAGTCAAGACTGAGGCTGAATGAGGATCGTAGAAAGAAAGGCTCACATTAGGCCCCATTATGTTCTTAAAATCTAACATGGAAATGTTCCCATTCATAAATTTGTGACTTGTCCTGAAGAATCCAGAGTCCCAAGAGCTCTCTGACATTGTGTCTGAGTCTAAATGAAGATGATTGATACCTGATGATTGAGGTATATGTGCAGCCAGGTTAAACCAGGAGACCAATCACGATGCCTGTTCTAGATGGATTAATAATTAATAATTAGTTAAACTAATACCTGTTTTCTGAAGTTACTTTGTGTTTTTTTTACACTTCTGGTTGGACGCAAACTGCATTTCGTTGTCTTTGTACTTGAACTCTGCAGAATGACAATAAAGTTGAATCTGATCTAATCTGAATCTAATTAAAGCATGTACTGCTGGACTCAGTAGAGACCAACTAGAACATTTGGTGAGTCCAATGGCCGACAAGTCCAAGACGAGTCCGAGACAAGTCCGAGTCCGTTCTTCCCGCGTGTCACGGAAACGTAAGCCCCCCCCACGACCTTTTCCTTAACATAACAGCGTCAAAAGGGATGTCAATAGTCCCGACCAAGCCCGTTTAGATAAAGCGCGTTATATGACGCTAAAGGAGACTTTTAGGGTCAATAACAACGACAAAGTCACATGACCAAGCGTCCGTATGTTACCAGATGGGGGGGAGAACCTGGTGGACACATTACATGAGATACATTTCAACTGTCAACTACACGTAAGTAAGTCAAAGTAAAACGTGTGCCGAGACATTTTCACCAATCTTCAGAGACGTGTAATTATTGATGGTTAGAAGTGAGTGATACTGTAGGATCAGGTACAGGCCGCTGATCAAATCTACTTTTGGGTTCCCAGGACAGTAATGCCTCTAACTGATCTGTACACAACCCTTCTGTGTGCTCACAATCAGAGCGGCTGAGTTGGGAAAGACTTTTTGTGTCATATGATTTCTCCAAATTGTGGGCACAGTTGCAATCTGTGTTTGATTTACACAGTCTCGCAAAAAACAGGAACTATGACTACTTGAAATGAAGCCTAAATTAATAAAAGACAAACATTGTGTGAGACAACATTACATTTACTTACTGAAGTACAATTTTAAGGGATTTGTACTGACTTATTTACATTTTTGGAACATTATACTTTTACTCCACTACAATTTGGAAGCCAATTTTGTACTTTTTACTGGAGTACATTTATTTGGTCATGTCAGTTATTAGTTATTTTGCAGATTCAGATGAAAATAAAATACAAATAAAACTAATAAATTATGACATCATGGTTTAAAGTGCCTGCAGAAGACATGGAAGTAGTTCTTTTGGAGATTATGGTGATATAGTGTGTGTTGTACCAGTGTTTTGCCATTGAGAACGAGTTAGCATGCTAGCGCTAGCACACAAAACAGAGACACAAAATAACACCCCAAATCACAGAAACAGTGATTTTTTTCATTATATGAGCACTTTAAGTTAGCCAGCAGTATCTAAAGTAGCTGAAATTAGCCCCAAATTTACCAGCTATAATATTAATGATCCTTACATATCAATGCATCAATAATTATAATCCAATAATATATATTATTTGAAGGGCCATTCTGCAAGATGAGTACTTTTACTTTTGGTACTTTAAGTATAAGTTGATGCCAATACATATGTACTTTTACTTAAGTTAGTATTTCAAAACAGGACGCTTCCTAGTATTTCTACACTGTTGTATTGCTGCCTTGACTTCAGTAAAAGCTCTGAGTACTGGGGTGCCCTGGGAGCTCACCTGTGGAGCGTGCGCCCCAGGTACTAAGGCTCGGTCCTAACCACAGTGGCCCGGTTGGATTCCGACCCGCGGCCCTTTGCTGTATGTCATCCAACTCTCTCTCTCCTTTCCTGTCTTCAGCTGTCCTATCAGATAAAAATCCTTACAACAAACTCCACTGTCAACAACTATCATCAGATTTCATTATTTTCATCTGTTATCTGACGGATCCTTCAACATAAAGACTAGACCTACATTTGATGTCCTTCAAAAACACATTTCAATGTATTTGCTCTCATGTGTTTACATTTACAAACACATCAAATTAACTGAACGTAGTAAAAAGGTTGACAGCAGCTCAGTCCGTAGGGAGTTGGAGTGGGAACCAGAGGGTTGCTGGATCAACTCCCCGTAACGACCGAAGTACAGAGTGTGGACTGGGAGCTGGAGAGGTGCCAGTTCACCTCCTGGGCTCTGCCAAGGTGCCCTTGAGCAAGACACCAAACCCCCTCCCCCCCCCAACAGCTCCATTAGTGCATGTACAGGACCTGAACAGGTGTGTGTGTGTGTGTGTGTGTGTGTGTGTGTGTGTTTAAGGCCTGTGTGTAGTGTGTAATAACAGCAGAGTGAAAGTTGTAATTTAATTTTTTGGGATTAATAAAAGTAAAAAATAAATAAAACAAGAAAAACGTACACAAAACAAAAAATAAAAAAAAAATGGTGAAATTATTGAATTGTTTCTAATGCTGAATGTATTAAAGCTGACAATGTGGGGGTAAGAGCGTGCGCCCCACGTAGGCTGACTCAAGTACTGTAGTTATGGGCCGAGCAGTGAAATCCATGTTCCCATCCAACACAGTCTCACTCCCAACTCGTCAAATGTCTGACGCATGGCCAAGGACCCGTGGCGTTAAGTTTCAACCCCAGGGAGGTACCCGTAGTGTTATTTTCCAACGAGGGGGTCCGTCAGATAGACAGTCATGTTAATCCCTCACCGTTAGATATCGACCAAAGAAAAAACACGCCCCCTTAACTCGAAATCTGTGACAGTTTTATTGTTGGTATTTTTAGCCCAATAACCGCTGTTTTAATCAACATTATTCACGAGATCTTATCATGGTTTATATGCATTTCTTTTAATGTTATTATTTTGATCTATTTCGGCCAGGGAAGCTGGGTTTCTTTGTTTATTGATATTTTTTAAACTATAACGCTACATCTATCTATTTGAAACTTGATTTTATCTGCCGAGAGGCTGAGCAGGGGAATAACTTGCCAGACGCGCTTAAGGTTCACCATTTATTTTGCACCAACACAAACAAGGTTCTGCTTCCAATACATCCCATAATTGTGTTACTGGCATACGGCATTGTTCCCAAAGTTATGAACCGCATAGAAAAGGCGTAAAACACAGCGTGAAACAGCGGTCAGCAAAAAGCGAAACTTCCCCCTTTCACCCCCTCTCTTAGTCCCAAAAACCAGAACAGGTGAACAGATAATATTACTTTGCTTCCTCCGCCCCCACCAGGTGCTTTGATTACCAAAAAATGTCCTTTCAAAATAATAGAACTATACCTGGCTCTTACATTCCGGCCCCTAAATATTACAGTTAATACACAGTAATAATTACGTATATATTACACATGCAGGGGAAAACACAAAAAATGTATTTATAGTCCATCATACAAAAACATATCCAATCTTCTGTCTTCTCTTCGAAGCAACAAGTCAAAAACAGTCTAGTCAAATCAGTCAAAAGTCAAGTTATCGAAGTACAGCAGGAAACAGCTGACTCCTGAAGAAGGCAGATCTTGGTTACAGGCCTGCATATACAGCTGGTTTGGGTCTTGATCCGGACTTGTCTCACGAGTCCTCTTCTGTCTGGAACCACTTCTGTTATCCTTCCGATGATCCAAGAGTTGCGGGGTGCAGAATCATCCACTACAAGTATGTCTCCAGGAATGAAATTCCTCTTGATCTTCGTCTATTTCTGTCGTTTCTGCAGTTGTGGTAAGTACTCCTTAGTCCACCTTTTCCAAAACAGGTCAGCCATGTATTGGACTTGCTTCCATCTTCGCCGTGCATACATGTCCTCTTTCTGAAACAGGCCAGGTGGTAAACATAGTTTAGTTTTGAGAAGCAGAAGGTGGTTAGGTGTTAATGCTTCCAAGTCATTTAGATCTGTAGATTCCTTTGTGATAGGTCTACTGTTCAGGATTGACTCAACTTCACAGAGCACTGTGTGGAATGCTTCCTCATCCAGACTTTGTGTCCTTAAAGTAAAATTAAGAATCTTTCTGACAGAACGGATCATTCTCTCCCATGCTCCTCCATGATGCGATCCGGTGGGAGGGTTGAAGGTCCATTTTATTCCTTTCAATGAGAGCACATCATTGATCCTTTCCAGGTTCCACCCTTCAATGGCTCGCCTTAACTCTCGCTCTGCACCGACAAAGTTGGTGCCATTGTCTGACCGTAGCTCTTTGACCTGCCCTCGTCTTGCAATGAAGCGCCGCAAGGCGTTAATGCAAGAATCTGTGTCCAGCGAGGTGGCAACTTCAATGTGTACTGCTCTTATTGCTAAACACGTGAAGATGACTCCATATCTCTTCACAAGACTCCTCCCACGCTTGACCTCAAACGGACCAAAGTAGTCCACTCCAACATAACTAAAGGGAGGTTCTTCTGAAGAAACTCAGTCTACAGGCAAGTCAGCCATTTGCTGTTGACCTACAGCTCCATGTAGCCGACGACAGACAACACATCTTGCCAAGACTTTTCTTATTAAACCACTGGCATCAGGGATCCAGTATCTCTGGCATAGCCTTGACAACATATGATTTCTACCTCCATGGCCAACCTCTTGATGAATATGTCGTAGGATGAGATCAGAGATATGAAGGTCTTTAGATAGTATGGCAGGATGTTTTGACTCTTCAGGCATGGCAGCCTTACTCAGCCGTCCTCGAACTCTTAACACACCATCTTCCAGTATTGGATTTAGCTTATAGATGTGGCTGTTTCTTTTCACACCTTCACCCTTTTGGAGGTAGGAGAATTCTTCAGAGAACCTTCTTCTCTGACAGAACATGATTATTTTGATTTCAGCTTCTCTGATCTCTCCCAAAAAGAGAGATAACCACCACCGAGTTTATGCGTGAAATCACCCATGTCCCTTTTCCTGAGATTCATAATAAAAGCCTTCCATCTTAGGATCCAGCCCATCACATGTTAGACGTGTCCAAGACGAGGTGCGGTTGATCAAAGATGTCACTGCATCATCTTCATCCTTGACTGTAGAAAATTTAATTGCAGCTGAGATCTTGACCTCAGGGTCTCCAGGTGGAAATTCTTGCAACATGTCTGGGTTAACCCTCTGGTTCCTAAGGTCATTTTTACATTTATTGTCCGTCTGGTTTTATTTTCTAAAAAAGCTTGTAAAATATCAACCCTGTTGTGCACAGTCAATCTACAAACATTTTTTTCAGGACAAATTGGGCTGTCAGAATATGTGTGTTGCATTGATGTCACCTGAATATAAAATAAGTTATTGGACCATAAAGACAAATGAAAAAATATAACGGAAATTGAATCACTCAGATATTTATTCAAATCACACACAAAATAATAAAAGCTATGCATATTTCCTATGTAAAACAGTAGTTTCATGTCTTCGGAGTCCTGGAGCACAGAAATCAACATATTAACATATAAATAAGTAAAACTATTTACATTTCTTTATAAAAAGTCCAGGCGTTTTTGCCCTCATGGCATTTACTGATGCCAGGCCTCAAAACAGTTCCTATCTACAATCAGACAGAGGGCCACATCACATGCCTTGCACTTCCAGGGGGTGGCCTGTTTGACCTGTCTTGTCTGCCTGCAGTGCACACATGATCTTCTGCCATATGAGGCCTTCTTGCTTTGTTCTTCTTGTATGGATATTGGCACAGGTACATGCTGACTCTGTTGCTGAGGGGGGGGGGCAGCAACTGTGACACCACAGAGCTGGGCTGTCAGCTCCTCCAGAAAAGCCCTGTGGGTCATGGGCTCTTGCTGCTTTTGTACACAAATGTCCTTGTGTAACAAGTAACTGTTGGTCGCAGCAATGTCCAGAAAATGTAAAAATAATGTCCTGTACCATTTCATGGTCTTGTGGTGAACTGAATAATATTGGATGAGTTGATCAGAAAGATCAACACCTCCCATATTCCGGTTATATTCGGTGACAGGGGTTGGGCATGGAATGGATTTGGTGATCCAAACTCCATCCTGGGTTTTCACTCTTCTCTGAACTGTGTTGCCAGAGAATGCCGGGTGAATTGTGGAGCAGACGGAGACTTGCCGAGTGTCCATTCACTTTACAAAAACCAGAGGGCCATCACGGATCCACCTGATGGTGCCCCTTGGATCCTTTTTCTTGATAGCATTTGTGGTTGTGCGGGGGCATCCTCGTCTGTTGTCCCTGTAGGTGCCGCATGATCCAATGTTCAGAGTGTAGAGATCCATGAACAGTTTTGGGCTTGTGTAGAAGTTGTCTACATACACATTGTAGCCACTTCCTAGATATTTTTTGTCAATGAGGGACATGACAGAGTCATATGCCAGTCCTACACCAGAGGAAAACACAGACTTCCCTGTGTACACAACAAAGTCCACGGTGTACCCATTGCTGCTGTCCGCCAGAACAAAAAGTTTGAAGCCCCACTTAGTTGGCTTTGCCTTCATATACTGTGTCATGCCAGTGTGGGCCTTAGTTGCCACCATCCTTTCGTCCACGGAAATGTTCTGCCGGGGTTGGTAAAAGGCTTTACATGCATGTTTGATGTCATCTAAAAGGGGCTTCAGTCTAAACAGCCGGTCATAAGCTGGTGTCCCTTTCTTTCTGTCATTGTGGACATCTTCAGCAGGGTCACTCATGTGAATGTTACAGGAAATGGCCTGGTACCTGTCACGTGACATCACTGAGTGGGGAAACTGTTGGCTAAAAATTGTATTTATCCTCCAGTAGTGCCGGATGTTTGTCAGTCTCACCAGTGCAAAAAAGAAAGTCAGACCTAAATATTTGAAAAAGTCTTCAACAGTGAAGTTTTTCCAAGAATTTTTTTTGCCACTGGCAATGTTTTTGGCAGCGTTTGTGTTTGTGTTGTTGCAAAGAGTGGTTGCTATATTGTCACTGATAAAAAGTTTGAAGATGTCCAGTGGTGTATATGTGGATGTGGGGCTGAGCTGATGTCCTGGCTTTCTTGCTGGGACAAACCTTTTGGGCTCTGGAGAGATGTCTGGCTGACTCTCAGTGTTCCATGATCCAGTTGGGGCTGTTGGCTGTGGTGATCTGGATCTCGAGTCAGGACTGCCTCTCTGTCGACCCCTCAAGCTGCCAGATCTGGATCTGGATCTGGATCTGGATCTTGACCGCCCTCACCCTCGTGACATTGCCTGGATCTGTCCATGACCCATTCCTAGCAGCTGCTGGGATGCTGCAGCAGAAGTGGAAGTCTGTGGTGCTGCAGAAGAAGTGGAAGGCTGTGTTGGTGCTGCAGAAGAAGTGGAAGGGACCTCCGCATCAGAATGGGACCATTCTTGTCTGGCTTGGGTTGGTGGGGTGGTGTCTTCTTCATGATCACCACTGTAAAACAAATGAAGCAAAATATTAGATCATACATATCAGACCAATGAGTGTTTTTGTATTTTATTTCTCACACAGCATAAGATAACAATGGCTGAGATTGCTTCTGCACCCCCCAACCCCTCACTACTAAAAGGTGATAAGTGTTGAAAGCCCTACCCCCTCTCTAACATCTGTTCTTGGGACATTACCCCCACAGCTGAAAAGGTGAGAGGTGTGAAAGTCCTACCCCCACTCTCAACATCCTTTGTGTGGTGTATCTCAGTAAACTCACTAAAATGGTTGGGAGACTAATTGAAATCAACAACTCTTGCTACTATGTAACAAACATAGAAAAACGAAATACTACCTTTACAGAACTACTTTTTACATTTACAAAAAACGCTATTGTCCACATTTCTATTTTATCGTATTATTTTTTTATAACTTTTTTATACTTTTACAGTAAATAAATAAATGCTACTTACTCTTCAGCGGGGTCTAGACCATCTTGGTAATCCTGTTCCTCATCGGTGTCAAAATTCTCTTCTCCCGAAAGATCTTCATTCTCCATAGAAAAAAAGAACTCCACTGCTTGTTTTGCACTCATATTTCTCCGAAATCTATCCATTTTCTCCGTGTTTATTTGTATATACTCACTACTCCGTGTCTTCTCAGTGCTAATGCTTCGCTCCAAGTCTTTCTCTCCACTATCAGAGCTGTGCGCAACGACGCACGATCACATGAATGACGGACCGGCCTGTCATTGGTTGATAAAACAACAACAGTCTCGCAATGCATCTTGGGATTTTCAAAATGGCGGCTAGCATCGAGCTAGCGGCAAAAACCAGACAAAAATTGATAAATTATGGACATCAAGTGGATAAATCTAGGATCTAAGAGTTTGGATTAATTGCTCAGCAACTCCGAAAAATGGCACAAGTTCCAGGCTGGATAGAAAAACTCCTGTAAAGGTTAGAAAGACACCAAAGACACCCCCGTGACCGCCAACGTCTTAGCTTTCAGCCGCAAAAATCGGTAAGTCTGTACCTTTTATGGTTATTAAGTTATTAAAATATGAATCAGACTTGCAGTGTATGGTCGTGGGCGATCCCTAAGGAACTAGAGGCCATTCTTCTGATCGCAAGAGAAATGCGGGACCAGATATCCAAGTTTCATTCTTTAGGAATGGCTCCACCCTCACACCTCTTGAGGCAAGATCTGCAGGATTATGTACAGTGTTCACATATCTCCATTGAGATGCTTTAGAGACCTTGAGAATCTCTGAGACCCTGTTAGCCACAAAGATTCGAAATCTTGAAGTTTCATTCTTAATGTATTTTAGTACAGAGGTACTGTCTGTCCATAAAACAGTGTGAAGCTGTAGTCTTATCTCCTTTCTCCACAGTTTGTCCATGCGAGCTGCTACAACAGCAGCTGTCAGCTCCATGTGTGGGATGGTAACAGGTTTTAAAGGTGTCACCCTGGATTTTCCCATTATGAAGGCACTGTGTGTCTGGGAGTGTTCATTGCGCAGCAGCAGATAGGTAACAGTACCATATCCATCCTCACTTGCGTCTGAGAAATGATGCAACTGAGCAGTGGTTGCTTCTCCAAAGTTTAGTGGTTTTAAACATTGTCTGATGCTGAAACCTTCCAACTGATGTAGCTCCTTCAACCAGTCCATCCACTCCTGAGCAACCACTAGTGGTATAAAGTCATCCCATCCTAGCCGGTTCCGGCACAAGTCCTGAAGAATCCTTTTAGCTGTAAAAACTACAGGAGCTAGGATGCCCAGAGGGTCATAGAAAGAGCTGACAGTTGAATGGATCCCTCTGAGGGTCAATGGTCTCTCCTGAATGGTTATGCTGAACTTAAAGGTATCAGACTGGATGCACCAACTCACTCCCAGAGCTCGTTCAACCGGTAGTGAGTCATGGTCTAAATCTAAGTCTTTGACCTCCTTTGCTCTCTCTTCCTCAGGTATTGTAGCCAACACATTGCGACTGTTGCTTATCCATTTTGTTAGAATGGATAAGCATTTTAAGCCGACCTTAAAAACAGATGGTTTTAAGGTCTTTATAGAGGGACATTGCATCCTGTTCTGAGGCCACAGAAGCAAGGCAGTCATCCACATAAAAACTGTGCATGATGGTCTCAAACACTTGCTGGCTGAAGTAGTCTTTGTTGTCCTCTGCGCACCTTCGGAGAGCAAAGTTAGCGCAGCTTGGAGAAGAAGTTGCTCCAAACAAATGGACAACCATCCTGTACTCCTCCATACACTGACTGAAGTCTCCACTGGACCACCAAAGAAATCTTAACAGGTCTGCATCCTCCTCTGGAACTTTAACCTGGTGAAACATTGCTTCAATGTCTGACATCAGAACAACAGGCTCTTTCCTGAACCTGGTCAGGACTCCAATCAATGTACTAGTCAGATCAGGACCATTCAGGAGTTGTGCGTTGAGTGATATGCCTTGAAATGATGCGGCACAATCAAAGACAACTCTGATCTTTCCTTTCTTCGGATGGTATACACCATGGTGTGGGATATAACAAACCTTTCCGTCACTGTGTTCAAGATCTGTGGTTGGCACTCTCTCTGCATATTCACTGGATACAAGTTTATTCATGAAAGCAGTGTAGTCCTTGTGAAATAATGCATCTCTGATAAACCTTTTCTTCAGATTAAGGATGCGTTGTTCTACAATCTTACGGTTGTTAGGCATGCTTATCGTTCTGTCCTTTAGGGGTAAAGCAATACTGTAATGGCCATCAACTAGTTTCACAGTATCGTTAGCCATTTCCAAGAACTTGCAGTCTTCCGTTGAAAGTCCTGGCTGTTCTTCCTGACTGCATTCTGGAAAATCTGTCTTGAACTGTTGTTTCCAGAGTTCATCCAGCAGAAATTCTGTTGATGGTAACTGCAGACTGATACACCGGTCCATCAGAACATATTCGACCAAGTGGTCCATTTACCGTCCAACCAAGCATAGTCTTGATGGCATACGGCCCTTCATCCACACTCCGGATGACTTCCAGTGGTTGCAAAGCTCTGTGCACATTCATGCCTATCAAAAGCTCCACATCAGCATCTATCTCAGGCAAGTACACAAGTTCAAATGAGGCCATTTATGTAGATCTTTCTGTCGTGGGATGTTACTTCTATTCACAGGCATCCTGCTTTGTGTGAAGATATCTGGCATTTCACAGTACCAGCCACCGTCCAATCCAGCCACTTCCAAGTCCGACACAATACTGCTGTCCACAATTCTCTCTTGGCCCATGGTGCGCAAAAGAATCCTTGTTTTTCTCCCAGAGAGGTTCAGTCTATCCAACAGACCCATTGTGCAGAAGGATGCTGAACTACCCTGGTCCAAAAAAGCATATGTTTGCACTGTCCTTTGACCTCTCCTAGATTTGACCTTGACTGGTACGATGGCGAGCTTAAAGTCTTGTTCACCGGCCCCAGTAAGACCACTGGTTTGGACTGTAACCAAAGAACTGTCCACTGCACTCTCTGAATTTTTCCTGCCTTTGTCTGTATGTGCTCCCTTGTCCGTGCAGTGAATGTGGAGCATACTAGGGTGTCTCAAGCCACATGTTTTGCAAGAAAGACGTTTCCTGCACTCCTTACTGATGTGACCAATACACAAACAGCCGAAACAAACTCCATTCTTTTTTAGGAAATCAATCTTCTCACTTTGAGATCTCTTCTCCAGTAGAGTACAAAACTCCAGCATGTGCCCACCCTTGCAGTACAGGCAAGTCTTTTCAGGTGGATATCCAACTTTAACCTTGTGTTCTGTTAGTGTTTTTTCAACTGTAGTAGCAGCAGTGGCAAAGCTATGTCCTGTAGATCTAAAGCAAAGTGGTTTTGTCCTGCTGCCTTCTTTATTTGACACCAACATTGGAGTATCCTGTAGGTTTCCAAACACAGGATCTGTTATGATTTTCACTTGGTGCTCCATAAAAGTCAAAATATCAATAAACATAGCTCTCCGGCGATGCCTTCCCTGGATGTCACATGACACTGTTCGCCACTTATCTCTCAGTTTGTAGGGTAATCTTTTAATCACAGTGATCATATTGGCAGGAGTATTCAATTCACAAAGACTATGCACCTCCTCCATGGCGTTGCAACATCCACGCAAGAACAGACTGTATGCCTGTAAAGCCTTTCCATCTTCAGATTTTATTGTTGGCTATGAAGAGACTTTCAAGTAGGCAGACGCAATCATGTGCTCATTTCAAAAGTGTTCTTGCAGTAAAGTCTTTGCATTTGCATAACCTGAGCCAGTCATGTGTTGACAGCTTCTGACAAGTTGTTGTGGTTGCCCCCTGGTATACTGTTCCAAAAAATGAAGACAATCTTCAGCATTGTCAGTCTTTTCCTCAACCACTTGTTCAAAGGTCTGCATGAAAGCATGATACTGTAGAGGGTCCCCATCAAATATTGTGATCTCTCTCTTAGGCAGTGATGCAAGACATTGCTGATGCACCAGCATTGCTGTTATCTTATTCTGGTTTTCCATTATAGACAACATGTGGTTTTGGTCATTGTTAGTATTTGTGGAAAAGCATGTATGGACATCGCTGTGATGTGACACTGGAGGCACTCTAGTACCAGTATTTAGAACTGTGCTCTTTCTCATAGGCTCTAGGGGCCTCTGCTGGAGATAACTGGTATTGTCGGCCCTTTTCTGTTTTGGCATTCCAAGGTGTAAAACAGCATTTCCACTTGCTGATTTTCCTCTTTCATCTTTTCCAAGTTTATGTAGAACAAAAGTATCTGCATCAATGTTAAGAGCTTCAACAATATTTTCCTTTTTCCTAAAGTCTGATTCCATGCCATTAGATGGCTGAGAAGCAGCACTCCACACACCAGATCCAGAGGTTCTTAGAACATTTGCTTTTGCCACTGATGCGGCTATATTGGCTTCAAGCTCAAGTTGTTCTTTTCGTTGTCTTAATTTCTCTTCCTGTTCCTCAAGAGCATGCTTTTCTTTTAGCAACTGTTGACGGGCAAGCAAAGCAGCCGTTTCAGCCTCTGCTCTCAGACGTGCAGATGAAGTGCTGGAAACCTTTGATTTTGAACCTTGTTTATTGTTGCTAAGGTTCGATGTGCTGTCAGATGGCAATATGTCATCCAAGTCATGTTGAGAGGATGGATGCTCTTGTCCCTTTTTCACATCCTTATGAATCCCACTTTCTTTCACTGACAAAGATTCTGAGCTCTGAAAGAGGCCTTTCAGGTTTTGGAAGAAACACTTTAACATCCTCAATAAATCCTTGATTGTATTCAGTGATGCTGTTGAACCAGACATTTTGTTTTCATGTTCATCAGATGGGATTAAAGACATCAAAGATTGGTGCAATGTGGTGGCACTTTCAGATGATTGCAGAAGAACATCAAATTGTGCCTTAACTTGTGAAGCATTTTTATCATCCCTCATAAGCTCTTTGAGAGACCGTGTCTGGCTCTTTAATTTGTTTACTTCCTTTTTTACGCTGGTTCTGAATTGACTCAATCTTGCTTGCCAGAGCCTTTTCAGTCAGAATAATTTTTCTTTTCTCCTCTTCAGGTGAAGTTGAACCAGCTCTTCATCCACTCATTTTGTGCATGCAAACAGATGAAAATCACAGTATGAATGAACGTCAACATCAATAGCCACAGCAATCCCATGCAGGCACGATAGCAGAACCAGTACGCTGAAGTCACAAAACACACACAAAAGTCAGCTGTCCGCTCCATACACAGCGCAAACATAAACCCTATCAGCGGCAATCCAACCCGCCACTACAACAGCAACAGCAACATCAACAAGTGGCAGAAACAGTTCAAACTGGGTTTCAAATAAGCCATAACACATTACAAAACACAGGTTACATACCGCTGTTCGGGTGCGAAGCTGTGGGGCGCCACTGTTCTCCGCTAATTACCGTGCATCCGTGTGTGTGTGTGATCTCAATGGCCGATGATCCATTATCTCCGCGTGTGGCTATCGCCCCAGATGAGCGCGTTTTCCTTTCTTTTATTCCGTTCTTCTCCTTTTTTGCTGACAAATGTGGGCGGCTATTTGAAACTTGATTTTATCTGCCGAGAGGCTGAGCAGGGGAATAACTTGCCAGACGCGCTTAAGGTTCACCATTTATTTTGCACCAACACAAACAAGGTTCTGCTTCCAATACATCCCATAATTGTGTTACTGGCATACGGCATTGTTCCCAAAGTTATTAACCGCATAGAAAAGGCGTAAAAAACAGCGTGAAACAGCGGTCAGCAAAAAGTGAGACTTCCCCCTTTCACCCCCTCTCTTAGTCCCAAAAACCAGAACAGGTGAACAGATGTTAGGCTCGTTCGAGATGAGCCAGATCTGCGCAGAATCGATCACCGCGATTGCCCCGCGATCGCCGCCCGTTGCATGCCGGTTAGATTTGTGTCCGACTTGATCCCGACTTGCTCTGACGTCATGCATACGTAGCAACGATAATCTCACGAGAGCAAGGTGGCCGTAGTTCAGAGACGCAGGCAGCGCAGTGGCTTTTCACCGACTGCAAGACCCAGGCGGACACAAGGCATGCTGGGAAATGCCGGCCTCTCAGCTGATCTAACAGCTGATTGGTTCAGAATCGACAACATGATGACGTTTTATATAAACGTTTTTATTGATTTTGAATCGGAGGGATTTTAACTGCCATTTGTCTAATTTAAAGGCTTATTCTGTACAGAACACATGCTCTGTGGCTGACAGTTATGTTTAGAAGTCAGAGAGACTAAATCTGTTCAGATTACAGATCATCTACAGTCTGTTGTTATTAAAATCAGCAACAGATCGCATGTAGAGCATGTTGACAGCTACTCTGTCATAATAAGAACAACTGGAGACTGTGTACAAGCTGATATATCATATATGGGTCTTATAACATTTTATTAAATCAGAATCAGACCAGTGTTTCTGTGACTTCCTGTTCAGCCTGCAGGCTGCTGGATGCGGCTGGGAACTGTCCGACTTGACAGCGGATTTTTGTCACCGCCCCCCCGCTGCTGCCGCCTGCTCTCGTCTACTTTACAGGCGAGGAGCAGTTCATCTTGAACGAGCCTAATGTTACCT
Source organism: Gymnocephalus cernua (assembly GCA_023631565.1). NCBI lineage: Eukaryota > Metazoa > Chordata > Actinopteri > Perciformes > Percidae > Gymnocephalus > Gymnocephalus cernua. The sequence goes on along the minus strand of CM042426.1, from coordinate 44,686,005 downwards.
TGCTTCCTCCGCCCCCACCAGGTGCTTTGATTACAAAAAAATGTCCTTTCAAAATAATAGAACTATACCTGGCTCTTACAGTATGAAAAACACAAATAAAAAAGAAAGTAGTGATTTCTAAATGTACTTTGACTTGTATTTCATTGCAGACAATGTGAACACAAAATATTTCATGTTTTGTCTGGTCAACTTAATTTCATTTGTAAATATACATCCTTTCCTGTCATTCAGACCTGCAACACATTCCAAAAAAGGTTGGGACAGGAGCAATTTAGGGCTAGTAATCAGGTAAATTGGTTAAATAATGATGTGATTTGAAACAGGTGATGTCAACAGGTGATTGTAATTATGATTTGGTACAAAAGCAGCATCCAAGAAAGGTCTAGTCCTTTAGGAGCAAAGATGGGCCGAGGATCGGCAGTTTGCCAACAAATACATGAGAAAATTATTGAAATGTTTAAAAACAATGTTCCTCAAAGAAAGATAGGAAGACATTTGCTTATTTCACCTTCAACAGTGCATAACATAATTAAAAGATTCAAGGAATGAGGAGGAATTTCAGTGCGTAAAGGACAAGGGCGCAAGCCTAAGCTGAACAACCGTGATCTCCGATCCCTCAGGCGGCACTGCATCAAGAATCGTCATTCATCTATAAGCGATATCACCACATGGGCTCAGGACTACTTTGGCAAACCTTTGTCAAGTACCACAATACGTAGTTACAGCCACAAATGCCAGTTAAAACTGTACTGTGCCAAAAGGAAGCCCTATGTTAACAGTGTCCAGAAGCGCCGTAGACTTCTCTGGGCTCGGAGGCATCTGGGATGGACCATCACACAGTGGAAACGTGTACTGTGGTCAGATGAATCAGTATTTCAGGTATTTTTTGGGAGAAATGGACGCTGTGTGCTCCGGACCAAAGAAGAAAAGGATCATGGGAAAAGGAATGGCAACATTACAAAGTGGTAAATGCTTTACTGTTCCAACTTTTTTTGAAATGTGTTGCAAGAACCTAAATAGGAATTTTGTTTTTTTTTAAACAAAAACAATAAAAATCATGAGGAACACATTAAATTATGTGCTGTTGTATTGTCTGCAATGAAATACAAGTCAAAGTACATTTAGAAATCACTACTTTCTTTTTTTATTTTTGTTTTCCATACTGTCCCAACTTTTTCTGATTTGGGGTTGTAGTTGTGATGTTATTTTGTCAAGTCTAACATAGTTTAATGTCATGTTTCAGGTGTTACATGTAGTAGTAATGTTATTTTTAAGGTCTAACATATAGTTTAATGTAATGTTTCAGATCTTACATATAGATTTGATGTCATTTCTGAGGTCTAACATATAGTTTTAATGTAATGTTTCAGGTCTAACATATAGTTTTAAGAGGTTAATGTCATGTTAAGTTTTAACATATAGTTTTAATGTCATGTTTCAGGTTTCACATATAGTGTAATGTCATGTTTAGGGACTTACATATTGTTTTAATGTAATAAAGCATACACGCATGCTATCACGTACCGGCAGAGACCCAAAAAGTGAGTTGACTTCCCCAAAAACCACAGCCCTTATATTTCAATTTCAAAAGCCACTCCCAGACAGAGCAGGTATGTTGTAGGAGGAAACGGAACCACTACGAATGACATCACATCCTGCTTCATACCTGTACACAGCTCCACAAAGACACATCCTTTGTCATGCACGTCGCCTATATTGTAACCATTAGACACCACAGGCCACCACGGTCCCCACCCATTGTTACGCTCATGGCATCTAGTACCTGATTAACACTTGTAAACAGTCTCCAGCGACTATCTCCCCAGCTACCAAGGTACCCCTTTTGTCATGGTCATGCATCATATTGTAGCTCATTAAACATCCCAGCCGCCACGGCACCTCTTTTTGTTACGCTCATGGTCACCTATTAACTGTTTAACACATGTAAACAGACTCCAGCGACTCTCAGCACAGTCTCCAGACCGCCGCCACTGATTTCCGTTTCCGGCTTTCATGGTCACACCCCATACCGCCCCCCAAATATAAGTCACATTCGGTTCCATAGACACACCCACTTCCGTCCGCCATTTTAAGTTCAGTATACTTACTACTAACAGTGTTTCACTGTTAAACTAGTCTGCCTGTACACACACACACACACACACACACACACACACAGAACAGCGGTTGGCGGTTAGCTAGCTAGCTAGCACACAACGGCGGTTTGTGGTTAAACTAGTCTGCCCTTACACACAATATTAATTAACACAATACGTATTAATATATGGGCCAGAGTTAGGCACTCTCAAAATTTATTTAGGAATTTTCTAGTTATAAAATGTGACTTCAAAAACTTTGCTTACCGTTTGAGCTGTTACCCACAAATTCAGTCCGATGGTGAGGTCCAGGTTAGACTGAAAATGATGACACAGACCTACTTCGCGCATGCGGGTAATGACTGCAACCGTCAGTCACCACCTTTGTGTGATGGACATCCGCCGTCCTCCAATCAAGTCTGTGTATTGAACGATGTTCCAAAATGGTCAATGAGACTGGAGTTGTTCTCAAAGTACACCGTGAGATGTAGAAAGCACTTTCATCACGACTCAACAAATGTTTAATTCAGAGTTGATCTTTCAACGTTGTATCAACGTTCATGTTTTAACACTTTTTCAACAGTTAATTGATCAGCATTGTTTGGATGTTGGAACAACGTTATTTTTCTACTGATATATTTCAACAAAATGTTTAAAAGTCATGGTTGTAAAAATAATGTTGATTTGATGTACAACCAAAAAAATGTTGATATTTCTACGTTGAATCCGTAGTGAGTTAACAACACCACTTCAACTACTTGGTGTTCAACATTGTTTTGACATTGAATTAATGTTCTTCCATCAACTGACATTCTTTCAACAACATTTAAACGTTTAATGTCGTTTCGAATGCCAGCTGGGACCCTCTGTAGCAGTTTGGAAGTCCATCACACACACTTGTTGCAAAAACTGTAAAACTTGTTAAACCTCTCTTCCCACATTCTTGTCAAAAATGTAGCCCACATCTATCTGGTTCCGTGTTGGTTTTTTTAAAGGTTTTTAATTTTTTTAACAGATTTGCATCATATTATTTATCTTGCACTATATTACCCACAATATATAATTTACATTGCATTTATCTCTACATGTTATTCATACATTGTTCATATTACATAGCCATATTTATCCTGCTCTTGTATAAGCTAACTGCTAATACACAACACATATTTATATTTCATTTATACTACTCTAAACCACCTTCTGTTAACCAGCTGTATACTACTGTCTACACTGCACTAGATGTATTGTCCTGTCTATACTTTGTATATCACATTGATCTTTTCGGCTCTTTTGGCACTTCAGGGGTCTCATTTATAAACATGGCGTACGCTCAAAACGGGTCTGAAAATGTGCGTACGCCACTTCCCACGCAAAGGTTGTGATTTATAAAAAACAAACTTGACGGGAGAATGTGCGGTCCTCCACGCAAACTCTGACTCATGCGTACGCACATTTTGGAGACTAAATAGGAATTGGCGACGCAGATGGTGAGGTGGTGAACTGAAGTCAGACTGCAGGAAGTAAATGGGAATAACGATTACTGTAATATTTCCAAGTATTGATGCCTCACGCACATTTTTTCACTCCATATCATCCACATTACCATGGAGATTAAATCCACCATCAGATAACTACAGAACACAGTGTAAATAACTAAATATCTGTCTTTAATACTGTGTATACATCATCAAATGTCAAAGTCTCAAAATACAGCCGTTAACCTCTCGCGCAATCGTTACCATAAATGTCCTCGTTATCGGTTCGAACTTTAATACTGTCCGTGACTAAACCTGCATGAAGAACAGTGTGTTTGCTTATTAGACTTTCTTTCGTCTTCAAATTGTATCTTGGGATGGGGGGGATACCACCAGTTGATGCTGTGATTTTGGCAAGGTGTCTACAATCACAAATTGTTGTAAACAAACTGCGGTGACCCCCGTGAGTAATGCTGCATGATGGCGCTGCTGGCCCTCCAGGAGGACGTTACGCTGGAAGAATCAGGAGAAAGAGACTTCAGGGACCACAACGATGACTGGCTAATATACCGATTTAAATTCCCTGAAGCTGAGTTCTTGGATCTACGTAGTGAAGTGGGTCCAGAAGAGAGGGCAACGCGCTGGAACCGTGCCATCCCAGTCCAAATACAGGTCCTTGCCACTCTGGGGGAAACCGGCTGTTTCCAGAGGGAAATGTCAGACAGCTAAGTGTTTTTTATAAATATTATATATAATCTTCAACTTTATAACTAAGGTTTGGATATAACAAATAGTTCTGTTAAATCTTATTATATACATCTGGTATATCGTAGCTGTCGTATTATTGGACGTATTATTAATATATGTAGTTATAGATCAGGTTTATCTACGCTGTGTAAGAACAGGCTGAAATTATAATTCAATTCTTGAACATCTGAGAAGTGTTTTGCTTTTTCTCCGCCAGTCATCATGATTCGGTGTAACAACTGCCAGAGTCATTCATATACTGATCAGCATTCATGAGGTGCTTTGCATTGACTATTTATGGTTAAAAATCTAATCTAAGTTATAATTATTTTATACGTGTTATACTGTATTAATCCCATGAGGGGAATTTACAATGTTTTCACTCTGTTGTCATTATTCTACACATTACACACAGGTCTGAATTGCACACACATGCTCAGTACCTCTACATGCACTAATGGAGAGATGTCAGAGTGGGGGGGCTGCCCATGCAAAGGCACCCTGAAGCAGTTGGGGGTTCGGTGCATTGCTCAAGAGCACCTTGGCAGTGCCCAGGAGGTGAACTGGCACCTCTCCAGTTACCAGTCCACCACCATACGTTGGTCCATGTGGGGACTTGAACCAGCAACCCTCCAGTTCCCAAACCAACCCCCTACTGACTGAGATTCTGCCCCCCCAATCTAATTTTCCAGACTGTTAGTTTGTTTTCTCCACGGAGACGGATTGGAGAGTTGTGTTTAACTGGAGATGTTTGATGAGTTATAATATTAGTTTAATTTAAATGTTAAAAACAACAGACTTCCCTGCTGTTTCCAGTGTGTGTTAGGGTTAACATATCATGGAAGATATCATCTTGAGACTTCAGCTGATTTATTACATTAAGATAATTATTGTCTGTGAAATGTTGTGTTTAAATATGCAAATGAGGCTTTATGTTATGCTAACTTTTGGTGAATTTAGGAGAAATCTACAGACACAAACGGACAAAGTGAAGAAACAGAAATGTTTTCTGTTGTTGTAAAAGATAAAGAGACAAAAATCTATCTATTAAAATTATGTTTTAGCCTGAGTGATGGTAAGTCTAATTTAAACTTTCAGCAAAGCTAGCTGTTTCTTCCTGCATCCAGTCCTTATGCTAAGCTAGGCTAACATGCTAACTTACTGTTTCTCTGCCAGAGAGAAATCACCTGATTGGAGAGAAGTATTTCTTTACTTTCATCAGTGTTCAGTGTAAACAAACGAGTTTTAATTAATTTTGGGCTTACTGTTTGCCTCTGTGTTGTCTTTATACTAAGCTAAGCTAACATGCTAACTCACTGTTTCTCCCTCAGAGAGAAAAACAGGAAGTTAGCATGTGAGGACGTTAGCCTCCCTGATTCTTTCAGAGTGAACAAATGACACGGACAGATGAGTTTCTGAGTTTCATTGATGATGATTGTTTTTATTTATTTTATTTTTTGGGGCATTTTTTACCTTTATTTGACAGGAAGACATGGAAGGAGAGAGAGAGAGAGAGATAGAGGGGGAATGACATTCAGCAAAGGGCTGCAGGTCAGAGTTGAACCCTGGCCTGCTGTGTCGAGGAGTAAACCTCTATATATGGGCGCCCGCTCTACCAACTGAGCTATACGTGCGCCTTATTGATGATCAGGTTTAAAAAGACACTCAGTTGGCGGTGATGGTCTGGTCCATCCAGGCGCGAAGCGCGGTGACGCGGACGTACACGCCGGGCTTTGTGGGAGGGCAGGAAGCTTTGCTAAAGGACACAATGCCGACCAGAGTCCAGGCGCCGGCCTTCTTGCAGACCAGAGGACCACCGGAGTCACCCTGAAACACACAACCCAACGTAAAAAACATGAAGGAAACAACCCAACGTAAAGAACACAAAGGAAACAACCCAACGTAAAGAACATGAAGGAAACAACCCAACATAAAGAACATGAAGGAAACAACCCAACGTAAAGAACATGAAAGAAACAACCCAACAAGTAAACAAGCCCCGGTTTGACGGCGTTAGCGCCCCTCACATAGCAGGAAGAAACTCCAGACGCTCCGGCGCAGATCATCTGCTCGGTGATACGGATGCCAAAGTAACGCTGGCACTGCTCATTGGTCAGCAGGGGGAGGGCGGCCTGCTGCAGAAGGGCGGGTCTGATGGGGGCTGCAACACACACACACACACACACACACACACACACACACACATCACTGTTCAACAAACAGCAAACAACCGGGGGTCAAAAATCAAAGGCCATCCACACAGAGACCCAACATGTTGGAGGCAACACCTCTTTTTTACAGTTTTGAAATATCAAGTTATGAATAAGATGATGTGGACACTGGAACAAGTCAGACCTGCTCGGTTCTTTCAGGGAATGATTGTAAACATTCATAAAGAATATGTTGAGGTCTAACTAGGACGTTTTGGGACTGATTGGTGGGATTACTGTGGACGAAGTACACACAGAGATACACTGATAGTCCCAGACCTTGATTTGTTTAAACAACCCGGAGAGTTTTCTCTGCTATCCCAGAATGCATCTGTGGATTAGACAGACTTTACTCCGCAGCGCTGTGGAGATAGAGCTGGACATGCCAGACTACGATTCTGTGATTCAACACAAAAACTAACTTTTGGACGGAGAGATTTGTCAGATATTTGATGATTTCTGGGGGGTTACCTTACTGAGTTGTTATGTCATTCTGTTGATTGTTGGAGCAGGCGATGCAGGAAACATTTCGGTGTGAACAAAAGGCTCGTCAGGCGGGATTCCTTGCGTTGTTAATCTACCCGCCGACTATAAAAGTATCCAAAGGACATGAACATAACTTCTTTGATGATCCAGTAAAGATGGAGGATTTTCTTAAGACGACAGGATGACCAAATAATAAGATGACGTTGAAGACTACGACCAATCAAATTAGATTGAACAGAGATGTTTATTCTGAAAATACGACCCTCTTCTTTGTTAACTTTGATTATTTTCTTTTTAGTTTTTGAGCCCCGATCATTTAATGGGGCTACAGCAGCCACAAAGGACACTGTTTTGATTGTAAGCTTCTGGTCATGTGACCAATATGGTTAATATTAGTGGTTTAATGATTTAGTCACATGACCACATAGAGCTGCTGAATCTTAGATGAAACATTGAAACATTTGAATTAAGTCTGTGAGAAGGAGAGTATTCATTCATATTTAGTATTATTATTGTATTTTTGGCATTTTGGGAAGATGAAGGACGGGAGAGATATGTTGAAAATCATAAATAATTGTTACTATGGGGGAATGGGATGTTTTATGTGGACTGAGGTTTTGATGGGATGTTTTTGTTTGTTTTTGTTGGTATGTATGTTTGGACCTAGGAGGAACTTGAAGGATGGTTGTAGAGGTAGGAACTTAAGATGGACAAAGTCAATAAATTGATAATATTAATTGATTATGTATAATGACATTTATTAAACTACCCAGGAAGGGGCTGAAGGTAGCTCACATTAATATATATCTTAGAAATAAAATAATTGATATTTCAAATATCCTATCAGAAGGCAACATACATGTCTGAGTATTATAACAGAGACTCATCTGGATTGCTAGTTTAAAGAAGTTTTCAAGGATATAATATATATAGGAAAGACAGAAATGCAAATGGAGGTGGGGTGGCTATATATATCCAAAATCAGATTCCTGTGAAAGTAAGGATGGACTTAATGTCAGCAGAAATAGAAGCATTATGGCTTCAAGCTTATATCCCCCAGTTGAGGCCCTTATTAGTGGGCTGTTATCAACCTATTGCAAATTCTGATTATCTAGATACATTGTGTGATATGATACATACAGTATGTGATCATGCCAATGAAATATATCTCCTTGGAGATCTTAATATTGATTGGAAGTCCTTACATTGTCCACTTAAGAAAAAGATTCAAATTATCACAGATGCATGTGGATTAACACAAGTGATAACTAAACCAACATGAGTATGCTTAAAAAAGGATGGATCCAAAATGGCAACCTGTATAGATCATAAATATACTAACCAAGCAGAACAATGCAGCAAAGGTTTGTCTTTGCCAATTGGATGTAGTGATCATAACCTAGTGGCTGTAGTAAGGAAAACAAAGGTCCCAAAAGCCGGTCCACAAATCCTTATTAAGAGAGGATATAAATATTTCATTGAGAATCATTTTATAGAAGATGTTATGAATATTTGCTGGGATAGTGTGTTGAAGCAGGACAATCCAGATGATGCTGTTGAGGCTTTTAATAAGCTGTTTGTGGAAATAATTGATAATGTTGGAAAATGTATATATATGTTATCATTGATGAATGATAAATGCACATTATGTTTGACTAATGATTATTATTTCTCCTTTCAAGGGGAGACTTCATGAAAGTGACTGCTGACTGATATGAGCTGTTCCAGATCCAAGGCCAAAGCTTGCAAAACATTAATTTAGCTATGCTTGTTTAAACTGTGATTGTGAGACTCATACAATGTTAAAGTAACTGTGACCTTAAATGTCACTATTGATTATACCTTTCCTGACGTAAAATGAGCTGTTTGACATGTGACTTTTGTGAATAAAGCACTGCAAAGTGGAAAGAATTGTCGGAGATCTAAGGTTGTCGCCTGTTGAGTGCACCTCTCCCCTTGCAAGGATTCCCTTGCAAGTAAAACCAAAAACTCTGTTTGTGGTCTTCTTTGTGCTGTGTGCTTATTTAGTTACAGAATAAGGGTTTTCAAACCCAACAAATAAGCATGCACCTGTGAAAAAAAGAACCGTTAGAAATATGAGATCTTCTTGGATTGATGAGGAATTGAAGGATCATACAGAGAGATCAAGTAAAGAAAATGGCAAATAACTCCAATTATGAATCGGACTGGCAAATTTACCGCAAGCTAAGAAATTATATGACTAAGCTAAATAAAAAGAAAAAGAAGATGTATTATGAAAATGTGATTAGGAATGCTAAGCATGACAGTAAGAATATGTGGAATATTTTAAATGAGATGATGGGCAGTAAATCCAAATCTACTCCATCATTTCTTGAAGCAGAAGGACACTTCATTACCAAGCCTGTGGATATTGCCAATCACCTCAACAACTATTTTAACAACAAAGTGGAAAATCTTAAGGAGAAAATGTGCCAAACAAATAACAATCATATACTTTGAATAGAGATCAAATGATGATAGGAAAAAAATGTACTTTTGAATTTACTAAAGTTGATGTGAGTTATGTGGAAAAGTTGCTATCCAGTTCCACAAAACTTTTGAAATTGGTGGCAAACTTGATTGCCATTCTAGTTACCCATGTTTTGAACATAACTTTTGAAAAAAAAATCTTTCCGACAACATGGAAAACTGCTAAAATCTTTCCTATACCGAAGAATGCAACTGTATCATTTAGCGGCCCGAATAGTCGACTAATTAGCCTGCTGCCGGATTTAAGTAAGATCATGGAGAAAACTGCTTTGAACAAATACAATGTTATTTTTCAGTGAATTATTTATACACAGATATAGAATTGGACATTTTACAGGCACAGGTCTCACTCAAATGGTAGACGACTGGCACAGAGACATAGATAGAAAATGAGAAATTAGTAGGGGCTGTGCTGTTAGATTTTACTGCAGCTGTTGATATCATTGATCATAATTTGTTATTAAAAAGACTAAAATGTTATGGTTTTGATTCAAGTGCAATACTTTGGGTAGGAAGCTATTTAGCAAATAGGACACAGACGGTGTACTTTAATGGGAGTTTGTCTGAGTTAAAGTCAGTAAGCTGTGGAATTCCACAAGGAAGCTGTCTGGGGCCATTGCTATATCCTATATTTACCAATGAATTACCTTTAACCTTAAAAGATGCAAAAATGGCGATGTATGCTGACGACTCGACAATATACATGGCGGCATCCACAGCTGAGAGGTTTACTAGTGTCTTGAATGAGGAATTGCAGTCGGCATTAGAAAATAACTAGTTCTTAATGTATGTAAAACCACAATTGTTTTATTTGGAACAAAAAAACTGTTGTTTAATGAACCTAAATTAAATTTATATGTTGAAGGAATGGCAGTTGAACAGGTACAAAGGACCAAGCTTCTCGGCGTTACAGTGGATAGTAAATTATCTTGGTTTCAACACATTGATGAGGTGGTGACAAAAATGGGTAGAGGTCTCTCAGTTATAGTGAGATGTTCAAATTTTCTCCATAAAAATGTAATGGGAAACGTCATTGTCCTATCCCATTTGGACTACTGTTCAGGGGTTTGGTCAGGTACTGCCATATCAAATATAAAGAAATTGCATATTGCTCAGAATAAGGCCGCACGCTGTTTACTAAGGTGCCCACTCAGATCAAGCGTTGACGCAATGCATGGCTACCTATCCTGGTTAAGTGTAAGGAATAGATTAACTGCCTCATTGCTCAACTTTACTAGAAATATTTTAGTGATTAAATAGCCAAGGGTGTTGTATCAGCATCTTGGTCTTAGTTCTGATAAGCATGAATACCACTAGGCATGCTATGGAGGGTAGATTCACTTTACCTAAGGTAAGAACAAACGAAGAGCCATGATTAATTGGAACGCAATGCTGCAATGCTTAGTCATGTCATTCAAGAAAATAAAACATCTCAATTCAAAGTACTACTTAAAGAACATCTAGCTGAGCAGTAGTCTCTATTGGCTAATACTTAATGTATGCTGTTAGAATCATTGAGGGTGTTATGTGTGCATTTGCTTGGTCATATTATCAGTGATTAATGTAATAATCTCACCTCTACATTATGTGATTAATTTAAACTAGGTCCTGTGTTGTCCTGTGTTGTAGCGTGTTGTGTTGAATGTTGTTATGTCTTATTATTTTGGTTGTTTTTAATGTAAAAATGATGCACGACAATGTATGGCTGCACAAGCTTTGGGTGGACTCCAGGACGAATAGCTGGGACTATGACCTCAGCTAATGGAGATCCCAATAAATCAAATCAAACAGACAATAAAGTTGTATGTTATCTGTCAAAGTTGTCCATGTAGACCCAGTGCCCCCCTGAGTGAACCCTCCTTCTGACTAACAAACTCCTAACAGAGAAGACGCCCCAACTCAGATTAACTATGGAACACCTCCACGCGGAGGAAGATCTTATATATATTTAACTCCTCCTACAGATTTAACCTGATGGACTTAAACCTTAAAAACCTTAACGATGAGAAGTTATTAAAAACTTGAGTTGTTGTTGAATGATGCTGGTGTGGCGTGGCGGACATTTTGGCAACGCAACGTGTCCCATGGTGGCACAAATGCAGGTCCGCGGCAAACGCCGTCCAGCTGGTATGTTGCTGCTTGCAGCTTTAATTCTTTTTAAACCTGCGAAAAATTTGGCATCTGCAGATTCTGTTTGCCTCGGCTAATAATCAGCCCTGTTCTAGTGTCTACAGGCCCCGCCCCTGCTCTCCTCTGATTGGCACTCACGATCGTAGCGGGTCCGGCCCCAGCCGGTGGTCACGCACTTCAAGCCTTCGGGGAAGTTGTCTCCGGTATCGGCCAGGCACACGGGGGAAACATGCATGTTCATCTTTGCGGGGCTGGCCAGCTTCACCAGCATGATGTCGTTGTTTCTGGTTTCGTTGTCATAGTCGGGGTGTTTGAACACCTGATAGGAAATGACATCGTTAGTGGGGGTGCTTGAACACCTGATATTCTACAGTATGATTACTGTACATCTAATCACAGTACATATTAATGTACTGTAACTGTTATTACGGTTAATCACAGTACTGCACTTTTAATCACAGTAAATATTACACTACAGTAGCAGGTATTACTGCATGAATTTCAGTCCTGTAAAATAATTACGTTATAATTATTTACAGTATTATATTTTATTTGAATACATAATGTATAGAAGGCCGGTCGTTATCGGGAAAATAAGTCCCAACATGGCAACGTCTGATAAATCCTGCTCAATATTACTGTAATATGATTCACAGGATAATTGTATTTACTGTAGTCTCGCAGAATACGTCATTTTGGCTATGATCACGTGCAAATCTACAGCAACATACTATATACATATATGGGTAGCACTGCATATTACGGCCCGGTAATAAGATGGTAATAGTCGGGTAACCGTGTGATAATAAAGAGGTAATATATAGGTAATAACATGTAATTACCAAAGTAATAACTGGGTAATACAACACAGTAATAAGATGTAATAATGAGGTAATAAGGTGATAAGAAGATAACATATGTAATAACATGCAATTACCAATGTAATAACTAGGAAAGGGTTTGATAATGACTATATGTATATCTGGGTAATGGTAATATAGTTATATTAATATTTTAATAGCATGGTAATAATAGAGTAATATATGTTGATGTTTTTTTTACAGTATTAAAGGGTATTATCATTGTAATACCTTCCAAATTAGATAATACTTCTTGGAATTAAAAATTGGTAATAACCATATTATAATGCTGAAATTCATCCACCCTTTATGTTCCAAAACATTTCCCTTTTGTTTCAAGGTAATACTTTACAAATTGAAAAGATGTATATAGTCCGCTCAGCTGATAGAACCCTTCAGTTTAGCTACGAGCCAGAAAGCTAACACTATGCTAGCTAACGCTATGCTGGCAAGATCCAAAGTCAATAACATTGTGTACAGTTGGCAATCAGTAAAAATAATTTGACAGTGTTAAACAACAAGACAAGCTAGCTATCAGCCATGTCATTGTCCCCAAATCAGCCGAAGCTGTCGGCCGTAGCGTCGCGCAGCCTGGAGTAGCCACTATTACCATGTTATTACCGGGCCGTAATATGCAGTAGGCATTTGTTCAGTATATAGCAATAATGCTGTGAAAACTACAGAATCTTGTTACGGTGCACGAGGAAGACGGCGTGATGAGACCGGGAGCAGATGCCACTCACCTTGGCGACCTTCAAGCTCTGGATGTCCTCGGCGCTGGAGGAGTGGTCGTGCTCTCCGAGGATCACGCGTTGGGACGTCCTGCAGGGAGACAACAGAAACACCTGAAGGAATTCATACAGAACATTGATCATGTTGAAGTTCACATTGATCCCAGTAGAACTTTTCAGATTCAGGGACTTCACCCTTGTGTGTCCTCGGGTCACATTTGACCCGTTTTCAATGTTTTTCATATCAGAAATATGGGTTTTTTAAAACCACTAACAGGGCCGAGGATTTCAGATGTACTTAACAATGCAGAGTTGTCCCTCGGTTTGTGGAAGACTTGGGTACATGTATTTGTCATTTCTCCCTCAAGAAAATGTGACGTTTTTCAATAAAAATTAAATGCGTTTTCACGTAATTTAGGAGCATTATTATCACCATGTCTAGATGATGAGTACATAACTCTAAAAGCATGAAGACAAAACTTGCTCATAGTCGTTAGATCTGAGACAAGTCATCTAGTTTGATTCATTGGGCTTGGGCGGGGCCTGAAACCTCTTTGTTTTAGAATGGTAGGGGAACTTAATGTAAAAGTGTGTACTGACTGGAGGTTGCAGTGAGCGGCCGTCACCACCCAGTTCTCGTTGATCAGAGACCCACCGCAGAAGTGGCCGCCAGTGGTGTACTGAAACAAAGAGAAAACGTTCACTAACACAACTAATGTTAACTAGTCCTGAAACATAGAAAACATGTTCCCTAACACAACTAATGTTAACTAGTCCTGAAACATAGAGAACACGTTCACTAACACAACTAATGTTAACTAGTCCTGAAACATAGAGAACACGTTCACTAACACGACTAATGTTAACTAGTCCTGAAACAAAGAGAACATGTTCACTAACACGACTAATGTTAACTAGTCCTGAAACACAGAGAACACGTTCACTAACACAACTAATGTTAACTAGTCCTGAAACACAGAGAACACGTTCACTAACACAACTAATGTTAACTAGTCCTGAAACATAGAGAACACGTTCACTAACACAACTAATGTTAACTAGTCCTGAAACACAGAGAACATGTTCACTAACACAACTAATGTTAACTAGTCCTGAAACACAGAGAACACGTTCACTAACACAACTAATGTTAACTAGTCCTGAAACATAGAGAACACGTTCACTAACACAACTAATGTTAACTAGTCCTGAAACATAGAGAACACGTTCACTAACACGACTAATGTTAACTAGTCCTGAAACACAGAGAACACGTTCACTAACACAACTAATGTTAAAGGGGTGATAGAATGATTATATGGGGTATTTCACACTGTTCCTTAAGGTCTCCTAATAAGGTATGTAACATTGGTTGCCATGGGTAATTTTCTGTGGGCCCTTTTGCATCTCTGTGTAATAGCTCTATTTGGAACGAGAGCTTTTCTTCCAAATATGGTATGCTCATGAATATTTAGATGAGCTTTGCGTTGATTAGAGGTGGGTAGAGTAGCCAAACATTTTACTCAAGTAAAAGTACTGTTCAGAATAATATGACTCAAGTAAAAGTAAAAAGTAGTCATCTAAATAATTACTTGAGTAAGAGTAAAAAAGTACTTGGTGAAAAAACTACTCAAGTACTGAGTAACTGTTGAGTAACGTCTGATTTTTTTTAATCACATCAAATTTGTATATATATATATATATATATATATATATATATATATATATATATATATATGAAATGTTTAAAACATATGTTTATATGCTTGGAGAAAGAAAGGTGTAAACATGTCAAAGTCAGAGAGGCTGAAGGGAAAGTGGAGTGGAAAAGCTGCTTTAATGATGAATGGACTGATAAGCAGGCTGCCATTCATACTGTATGCCTCATTTGCAATGAAATGATGCTGTTGCAAAATAATACAACCAACATCATCATCAAGAATGAAGAATGTGATGGTAACGATCACGTCACTCACGTGATTTTGATCTTATACAACCCCAAATCAGAAAAAGTTGGGACAGTATGGAAAACACAAATAAAAAAAGAAAGTAGTGATTTCTAAATGTACTTTGACTTGTATTTCATTGCAGACAATACAACAGCACATAATTTAATTCCTTTTTAAATAAAATTTTTCCTCATGATTTCTATTGTTTTTGTTTCAAAAAAACAAAATTCCTATTTTGGTTCTTGCAACACATTTGAAAAAAAGTTGGAACAGTAAAGCATTTACCACTTTGTGATGTTGCCATTCCTTTTCACAACACTTAAAAGACGTTTAGGGACTGAAGACACCAAGTGATGAAGTGTTTCAGGTGTAATTTTGTCCCATTCTTGCTGCAAACAAGTCTTAAGGTGGGCAACAGTACGGGGTCTTCATTGTCACATTTTGAGCTTTAAAATGCGCCACACATTCTCTATTGGAGACAGGTCGCTTCTGGACACTGTTAACATAGGGCTTCCTTTTGGCACAGTACAGTTTTAACTGGCATTTGTGGCTGTAACTACGTATTGTGGTACTTGCCAAAGGTTTGCCAAAGTAGTTCTGAGCCCATGTGGTGATATCGCTTATAGATGAATGACGATTCTTGATGCAGTGCCGCCTGAGGGATCGGAGATCACGGTTGTTCAGCTTAGGCTTGCGCCCTTGTCCTTTACGCACTGAAATTCCTCCTCATTCCTTGAATCTTTTAATTATGTTATGCACTGTTGAAGGTGAAATAAGCAAATGTCTTCCTATCTTTCTTTGAGGAACATTGTTTTTAAACATTTCAATAATTTTCTCACTTATTTGTTGGCAAACTGGCGATCCTCGGCCCATCTTTGCTCCTAAAGGACTAGACCTTTCTTGGATGCTGCTTTTGTACCAAATCATAATTACAATCACCTGTTGACATCACCTGATTCAAATCACATCATTATTTAACCAATCTACCTGATTACTAGCCCTAAATTGCTCCTGTCCCAACCTTTTTTGGAATGTGTTGCAGGTCTGAATGACAGGAAAGGATGTATATTTACAAATGAAATTAAGTTGACCAGACAAAACATGAAATATTTCGTGTTCACATTGTCTGCAATGAAATACAAGTCAAAGTACATTTAGAAATCACTACTTTCTTTTTTATTTGTGTTTTTCATACTGTCCCAACTTTTTCTGATTTGGGGTTGTAATACATCCACAGATTTAACAGTTCGCTCGGCCAGCAGTTAAGTTTACAAGAATTTGTCCAAATTTCAAGATTCCCGGCAAGCTAAGCTAAGACTACAACCAACAGCTTCATTTGTCTTAGCTTGTTGGTCAAAACTGGCTATTTGCAGAGTAGAGCTGTGTTTGGTAAAACAGCGTGGTGGGCGAGAGTGGACAGAGCAGATTAAAATATCGCTCTACATGTTTATGCCGGTCTATACAGGTGAGTGCACTAATAAGTTTTGACTTTTTACTCACAAAGGTTTTACTATAGCCTACTTACAGTAACGAGACTAGCGTGAGCTCATCTTCCCCCCCCCCCCCCCCCCCCCCGCAGCCGTTGGTAATCCTCTGTATCGTGCGCGTGTGTGGAGTGTGTTTTAACACACACACATCTCGGCTCAGATGTGTGTGTGAGGCGCGCAGGCAAAAATCCCGGCATGTGAATAGAGATGCAAATACTGGGGCTGGGTTTGTGCTCTACCTGTGTAATGTTACCAGCTGTAAATGTATGAAATGCTAAATAACAGAACACTTTTTTTGTCTTTACATTTTCTGAATTCATGGTTATTCTGAGAAGCTTTGGCAGGCCGGTTTGACAATAGCTGCTTTAGCAGAAGTCTCTCTCTCTGTCAAGATATAACATTAAAATGAGGCGTATGCAGGGGAGATAAAAACAGTGATGCATAGAATACCAAAGAGGTAAAAAGAAAAGTAACGAGCTCATTGTAGCTTAATGTAGCGGAGTAAGAGTACAGTTTCTTCTTCACAAATCTACTCAAGTAAAAGTAAAAAGTAGAGTGATTTAAAACTACTCCTGGAAGTATAATTTTTTCAAAATCCCAATCAAGTAAATGTAACGGAGTAAATGTAACTTGTTACTACCCACCTCTGTCGCTGATTGGTTGAGCAACCACATACGAGATACATTGGAGACGAGACAGCAGGTCTCATATTTCAGACACAGACTATTTCTTACTAAATTCACTTCTGAGACTTTTTTATGCGAGAAATCATCTATATAAAGCTCAAATATGGGCCATTGTACGAAAATTGATGGCTAATTGCAAATTTGGTAAGACGTGTCGGACTTCAGAAGGTCCACACAGTCTGACGAGACAGCAACAGCCCACTGCGCTCCATACCCAGGGAAAAGTGACAGTTTCTGGGTTAGTGGACTACCAGGACTCAGGGCTCCGCGGAGCTCCGTGGAGCTGGCCGGCTGCCGGGATAACTATAGTATATACTTGAATGTCGTCACTTATATTACAGCTACCCTAAGGTCTTACAAAGCTAACACTTGTGTCCAATTTCAATTTAAGGAACTTTTGTGAATTTCAGAGGTCCTGTTAGGAGGAAGCTAGCTAGCTCTCATTGATAGAGCTATCCAGCTCACTAGCAGACAAGAGGCGTTTATTTCCCCGATCCTTTGTTTAAATAACTCAACATATCCATTATAAGATTAACTGGAATCTGTGGTAAGAGATTGCGGGCGTAACAAGCTCGCTGAACTGGCTCTCACTCACGGGACATTTAGCAGGAGGGGGGGGGGAGCTTATTCAACTATGACAAGGTAAACTCGGTTTTGTATTCTATCACCCCTTTAACTAGTGTAGTCCTGAAACAAAGAGCCACAACACGTTCACTTACACAACTAATGTTAAAAATATCAAAGTCACTTCTGTTAAAAAACAGTCATCTGCCTTGAAATGACTTCAACAAATCAGCTGTGTGTGTGTGTGTGTGTGTGTGTGTGTGTGTGTGTGTGTGTGTGTGTGTGTGTGTGTGTGTCTTGATGTGTGTGTGTGTGTGTGTGTGTGTGTGTGTGTGTGTGTGTGTGTGTGTGTGTGTGTGTGTGTGTGTGTGTGTGTGTGTGGTGTGTGTGTATGTGCGTGTGTGTGTCTGTGTGTGTTTACCTGCAGGGACACCTGCCAGGGCCAGGAGTGGGGCACAGCCTCCTCACCGTTGATGATACGAGAGTATCCGTTGATGATGGGAGGGATGGCGGGAGTTCCGCAACCTGGTGACATCATGGTGACATCATTTACAAACTTAGTTCCTGGACTCCGGTCCAGGTTTTCCCTCTATCCTGGCTCCCTGTGACCTGTCATGCCTCTGCTCTTCTTCATAGTCTGTGTTTTTGTGGACTTGGATGTTGGACTTTAACCTTCTTGGAAACCTTCCCTTTTTGTCTGCCAACCTGAGTACTGAACTCTGCCTGTGTTTTGCCACTTTAGATATCTGACTGAGCCCTGCCTGTTACCTCTGCCGTGTTTTTAGACTTTTTGAGTTCACCCTGCGTACCAAGTGGCTCTGCCTGGCTGCCTATACCTGTGTTTCTTCATTAAAACCTCCATAATGTACTCTGAGTCTGCTTCTGGTTCCACAGTCTCTTACCTGGCCTCACCGGCCCTGACACATTAGCTGCTTGAGTGATAATGTTGCCGTGGAGATGAACATACCAAGATTAACATTGAGCTTCTCCAGCAGCGTGGACACACTGACATCATCGTCCTCAATGGCGTAGCCTGTGGAGTAGAAATGTGTTCATCAGTGTCTCTGGTACACAATGAACAAGCTGACATTTGGAGAGAATGTGACTGTGTGTAAAGTAACGTGTCTTACCAGAGTTCTCCTCAGGCTTTTCAAAGGAAGCCTGTAAGAAGACACAAAGCCACCGTTGGTTAACTCTCCCGCTGTTCTCCCGTCTAATCGGACACATTTTATTAAAGTTTCTATATCACAACATTTGGGTTTCTATTAAGGGTGCTCCGATCAGGATTTTTGAGGCCGATCACCGATCACCAATTGCTGGAAGACGTATCGGCCGATACCGATCACCGATCACTTTTATGAACTGAAAATTACGCCATTACATAACAGTCACACATGTCACACAGTCACTCAGGAGTAGTACGCTCTTAATACATCCGTGGTAGTGCATCATCTGATCGGCCTATCTGATCGGCCTTTATGGAGATCAAACTATTTAAAGCCATTATCGGCCGATACCGATCGGTGGCCGATCGATCGGAGCACCCTTAGTTTCTATCAACTAAACTGTCCAAAACAACACTCTTCACAAGTAAAATAAATTATCAGTTGACTACTTTCATTGAATGTGGGCATTTTATTCAATTTTACAACATTTGAAGAAAGAATTGACAAAAGAATGTTGAAAACCGGTTTCTGAAAAAAGTTTCAAAAAATTGTCAAAAGAACAATAAAATGTTTTTAATAAATAAAGTTTTTATTTAAAATGATGACGTGAGAAAACCCCGACGTTGCCTGGTCAACAGGAAGACAACACGAGGGTTAAATCCAGCTGGATTGAATTTAACATGGAAAATCAGAGAGACTTTAGTTCAGTCAGGGATTTGACTTTTAATTCAGGACTACTGTGGTTGGTCTTATAACAATAAGCATGTAAGCAGAAGGACAAATCATCAGTGGCACCATAGGCGTACCAATCAGATTTAGTCATGACTCATTTTGTAACCACCAATTTTTTTGAAAACCTTGAGCTCAATTCAGTTACAAAAAAATAAAGTTCATAACGCATATAATTATTGGTTGACAGATGTAAAAAAATCTACAACAATCTGTCTATCCCCACAGGGCAAAACACACACACACACACACACACACACACACACACACACACACACACAGCTGTTGTACTGCTGCACTGGTCACAACCCTGCAACATCTGTGACGTCGGGGTGGAAAAAAAATGTCGTAATAAGTGCAGAAGAAAAGTAACAAAAACATCGGGAAAAGTGTAAAAAACCCAGAAAAAATTAACAAAAAACGGCAAAAATTGACAAAAACATCGCAAAAGTGGTCAGAAAAAGTTGCGTAGTGGGCGGAGGACGAGCCGAGGGTTAACTTTAGCAGTTTTCCAGAAGCCCTGATAGGCTCGTCTCCTCTGGAGGTGTCATCACTACAGAAGAGTTCTGACGATTAGAAGGTAGAATTACCAGTTTAAAGTCAGAACTCAAACACATCTTTCCCATGAGGCCATAATCCTCTTCCATAAATCTCCTCTGGACGATTTTGAACAACATTGGCCACAATATTTTTGTGTGAAATTCATGTTAATTAAAACCATTCATACTTCACCTATTCTCACTACTTCAGCTTCTTCTTACAGATTTAAGATATTAATCCAGTTTATTTTTAGCAATTGAGCTCTTCAGCATTCCCACACATTTTCTGCAGGAAATTCATTTTCTAGTCTTAAAGTTGATCTTGGTTTGACCAACAATGCCTCTAGGTCTTTTTTACCACACAGTTTACCAAATGATCTTTGTTTACACAATTAAATACTACAACTTCCCTGATACTGTACGTTGAGCAGTCAGACTATACTTGTGTATTACTGAAGAAAAATGTAATCATGCACTGTAACATTTCAGAATGTATTACATTTCATTTCAAATACTTGTATATTATTGAAGAAAAATGTAATTATGGTCTGTAACATTTCAGAACGTATTACATTTCATGTCAAATGGTGTGATACAATAGTTGAGAAAGTGTCTGTCTGTCCTGCAAAGTGTGTGATGAGGTTTACCTGGAGAGTAAAAGTGTAGACAGAGCAGAAAAGGACACTGAGCACAGCCGCCTGCAGCATCATGGTTATAGGACAGCAGCAGCACACTCAGAAACACCCTGGTCCTGGTCCTGGTCCTGGTCCTGGTCCTGGTCCTGGGGAAACACAAGTGGGCCAACTTATATGGGGGTGAAAGCCAACAGAATTTTTCCTAATATGGCATACTGCTCACCAAAGACATGAAGTGGCAGTTATTACTCAAAGTGACAGTAGCTTGTGTAAGATGCAGGCTGTTTCCGGCTGTCTGTCCCCAGGCAGGAGCACATAACACATTTTAGCAGTCAACGATATCAAAAAGCTCCAATTGATCAATTAACTGACAAAAATGTGTATGTGTCAACATGTATAATTCTAAATCAGTAGTCCTTAGGTATAAACGGCAGAAAGGTGTCTATGTTTTAGGAAAGGTTTTGAATGGGTTTGAATCCAACCTGTGCCGGTCCCCCCCCTTTCATGTCTGAGCTGTCCTGTCGTTTAAATTTAAATTCTTCATAACAATAAAAACAATTTCACCAGACATATACTGTATATTTTCCGGATCTTCTTATGAAGCATTTGTACATATAGCTTTAAAAAGTTAAGTACTGGTGTGTATTCCGTGTAGTTCTTGCTGTATGAACCACAGTAACAGATGCTGTATGAGACCACTGGTCCACTTGTACAACACAGGGCTTCCAAGCAGGGCAACAGAGTTCCTGTCCTGGGGAGAACACTAAACTTTCACTACTTAAGGGCAGGGCCAAGACCCAAGACCAGGACTAGTAGAAACCGAGTCAAGACCGACTGCAAAGCGATTCAAGTCCAAGTCAAGACTGAGGCTGAATGAGAGTGTGACGGCCAAAATACGTTTAAAGCACATTCTTTTATTAGGATTAATCTGTTTACTGTATGTGTTAACTTAGAAAATGGTTTCTAACAGATGAACAGCTAAAACTATAAACTTTGATTAACTGAAGACTGAAGTGTCTTTTTCGCGAGGTCTTTACTGACGTAGAACAAGTTTAGATAAGGCGCCGTAAACAGAATCCTACAGGGTCTCTAAAACAGTTTTGTTATTCCCCGGCAGCTGAGACAAGGAAAGGTGTTATGTCTTCTCGTTTCAACTACGCCAAAAGGCGTGACATGACTCTTTGCTTTTTGTTTGTGTAGCTGGGTTTTTGCAGGAAGCCAGGGAGGGGGGTTGAATGTGACCATTTGTTGTTTTGTATATTGTGACTGCCTGCCTGATTATGAATCAGATCGCTCTTCCACTGGCATGAAGGTGCATGTGTTACAGTGTTCTCCATTTGCAAATGAGAATAAACACTCAATAACCAGACTTTGGTTTCTGCTCAATAGTCTTCATTTGTTTCGCTTGAATTTAAACCTTTTATATACTTACCCCTGTGTTATTAGGAATTATTTCCATGACAATTGACAGTCAGGATCGTAGAAAGAAAGGCTCACATTATGTTCTTAAAATCTAACATGGAAATGTTCCCATTCATAAATTTGTGACTTGTCCTGAAGAATCCAGAGTCCCAAGAGCTCTCTGACATTGTGTCTGAGTCTAAATGAAGATGATTGATACCTGATGACTGAGGTATATGTGCAGCCAGATTAAACCAGGAGACCAATCACGATGCCTGTTCTAGATGGATTAATAATTAATAATGAATAAAACTAATACCTGTTTTCTGAAGTTAATTTGTGTTTTTTTGTTACACTTCTGGGTGGACGCAAACTGCATTTCGTTGTCTTTGTACTTGAACTCTGCACAATGACAATAAAGTTGAATCTGATCTAATCTGAATCTAATTAAAGCATGTACTGCTGGACTCAGTAGAGACCAACTAGAACATTTGGTGAGTCCAATGGCCGACAAGTCCAAGACGAGTCCGAGACAAGTCCAAATACCAACGAGTCCAAGACGAGTCCGAGACAAGTCTGACGGACGTTTGGACAGTGGCTGTCAGCGTCTGAAGCCACGAAAAATCTCCCTTCAACGTGTTTGTAGAACGTACGGCGTTTAGAGAGTAGTATGTGAGGGGGAAATACCTCGTAGGGAGGTTGGTCCTTTTCCTTAACATAACAGCATCTAAAGGGACGCCAATAGTCCCGACCAAGCCCGTTTAGATAAAGCGCGTTATATGGCGCTAAAGGAGACTTTTAGGGTCAATAACAACGACAAAGTCACATGACCAAGCGTCCGTATGTTACCAGATGGGGGGGAGAACCTGGTGGACACATTACATGAGATACATTTCAACTGTCAACTACACGTAAGTAAGTCAAAGTAAAACGTGTGCCGAGACATTTTCACCAATCTTCAGAGACGTGTAATTATTGATGGTTAGAAGTGAGTGATACTGTAGGATCAGGTACAGGCCGCTGATCAAATCTACTTTTGGGTTCCCAGGACAGTAATGCCTCTAACTGATCTGTACACAACCCTTCTGTGTGCTCACAATCAGAGCGGCTGAGTTGGGAAAGACTTTTTGTGTCATATGATTTCTCTAAATTGTGGGCACAGTTGCAATCTGTGTTTGATTTACACAGTCTCGCAAAAAACAGGAACTATGACTACTTGAAATGAAGCCTAAATTAATAAAAGACAAACATTGTGGGAGAGTACTTTAATGACTACATTACATTTACTTGAGTACTGTGCTGAAGTACAACTTTAAGGGATTTGTACTGACTTATTTACATTTTTGGAACATTATACTTTTACTCCACTACAATTTGGAAGCCAATTTTGTACATTTTACTGGAGTACATTTATTTGGTCATGTCAGTTATTAGTTATTTTGCAGATTCAGATGAAAATAAAATACTAATAAAAGTAATAAATTATGACATTATGGTTTAAGTTACCCAGCAGTATCTAAATTAGCTGAAATTATCCCCAAATTGACCAGCTATAATATTAATGATTGTTTGTGATCCGTCGTCGAAGTCAGTGTCTCCTGTACTCTACCTTCCTAAACATTGGGCGAGCCAAAGTGCCATCCACGCTACAAGGAAACATCAAACCAGCCAGTTAAACTGTGAGACTCTTACATTTGGCATGTATGGTATTGCTGGCAGGCGATGTGGAGATTAACCCTGGCCCTCATTCTACAAATATTAACTTCCAGGCTAATTTAGCCTCGCAACAGGCTCAGTTGGCTAACGCAGCCACGGTTGGGGCCGACGTGACCTGTAGCGGCAACCATCCATCAGCCTTGGTCATTTCCTATATGGCCCTGGGCTCCTGTGGCCTACATCAGGTGGTTAAGTCCTACCATCACCACAGTGTTTCCAGCAGCAAGTGTGCTGCCTTTGGCAACGTACCCCACCAGCTGACATGGCGAGCAGCAGCGTTTTATCCTACAGAGCCGCTGGGCCGAGGGGTCGTGTCACAGAGCTGGGTTTCCAGTGGCTGCCCGTCTGCAACAACTACAGAAACAGCTATGCAACAGCGGGAGCCTAGGGAATACCTTTCTCCACCACCCCGGACCAACATTACAACAGCGGGGCAGCAGCGCCTAGCTGCCATCGGCGAGACAGAGGCATTACCCAGCGCGTCAGCTACAGTACTGAGCGGTGGGCCGGCGAAACGACAGCGGGGGGTCGAGGGCCGTCTGCCGTTGCCCAATACTGTTTTTGCCTCCCTTGCCTACCCCCGGTCCGAGCCGCGCCGCTATGCCCAGCTGGCGTTGGCTGGACTGCGGGCCTCTCAGCAGATCTGAGCCGGGAACCAGCGATGCAGCAGGAGGTCACCACCATAACGCCCAGTACAAAAGGACAGTTTTCACACACTAGTACATGTAAGATTCGTAACCCAGTACTCAGTTAACATAAACGAATCAAATTGTTCAGGACACTTAATCAGGCTAGGACTGTTTGGGACCCATTATGTAAAAAGGGGGGGTTGGTTATAATCACACCTGTTATAATCTCACCTGTTATAATCACACCTGTTATAATTACACCTGTTATAATTACACCTGTTATAATCACAACTGTTAAAATCACACCTGTTATTGTTAAAATCACACCTGTTATAATCACACCTGTTATAATCACACCTGTTAAAATCACACCTGTTAAAATCACACCTGTTATAATCACAGCTGTTATAATCTCACCTGTTAAAATCACACCTGTTAAAATCACACCTGTTATAATCACAGCTGTTATAATCTCACCTGTTAAAATCACACCTGTTAAAATCACACCTGTTATAATCACAGCTGTTATAATCTCACCTGTTAAAATCACACCTGTTAAAATCACAGCTGTTATAATCACAGCTGTTATAATCTCACCTGTTAAAATTACACCTGTTATAATCACACCTGTTAAAATCACACATGTTATAATCACACCTGTTATAATCACACCTGTTAAAATCACACCTGTTGTAATCACACCTGTTATAATCACACTTGTTAGAATCACACCTGTTATAATCACACCTGTTAAAATCACACCTGTTATAATCACAACTGTTATAATCTCACCTGTTAAAATCACACCTGTTAAAATCACACCTGTTATAATCACAGCTGTTATAATCTCACCTGTTAAAATTACACCTGTTATAATCACACCTGTTATAATCACAACTGTTAAAATCACACCTGTTATTGTTAAAATCACACCTGTTATAATCACACCTGTTATAATCACACCTGTTAAAATCACACCTGTTAAAATCACACCTGTTATAATCACAGCTGTTATAATCTCACCTGTTAAAATCACACCTGTTAAAATCACACCTGTTATAATCACAGCTGTTATAATCTCACCTGTTAAAATCACACCTGTTAAAATCACACCTGTTATAATCACAGCTGTTATAATCTCACCTGTTAAAATCACACCTGTTAAAATCACAGCTGTTATAATCACAGCTGTTATAATCTCACCTGTTAAAATTACACCTGTTATAATCACACCTGTTAAAATCACACATGTTATAATCACACCTGTTATAATCACACCTGTTAAAATCACACCTGTTGTAATCACACCTGTTATAATCACACTTGTTAGAATCACACCTGTTATAATCACACCTGTTAAAATCACACCTGTTATAATCACAACTGTTATAATCTCACCTGTTAAAATCACACCTGTTAAAATCACACCTGTTATAATCACAGCTGTTATAATCTCACCTGTTAAAATTACACCTGTTATAATCACACCTGTTATAATCTCACCTGTTATAATCAAACCTGTTATAATCACACCTGTTATAATCTCACCTGTTATAATCACACCTGTTATAATTACACCTGTTATAATCACACCTGTTATAATCACACCTGTTAAAATCACACCTGTTATTGCTAAAATCACACTTGTTATAATCACACCTGTTATAATCACACCTGTTAAAATCACACCTGTTAAAATCAAACCTGTTAAAATCACACCTGTTATAATCTCACCTGTTAAAATTACACCTGTTATAATTACACCTGTTATAATCACACCTGTTATAATCACACCTGTTAAAATCACACCTGTTATTGTTAAAATCCCACCTGTTGTAATCACACCTGTTATAATCACAGCTGTTATAATCTCACCTGTTAAAATTACACCTGTTATAATCACACCTGTTATAATCTCACCTGTTATAATCAAACCTGTTATAATCACACCTGTTATAATCTCACCTGTTATAATCACACCTGTTATAATTACACCTGTTATAATCACACCTGTTATAATAACACCTGTTAAAATCACACCTGTTATTGCTAAAATCACACTTGTTATAATCACACCTGTTATAATCACACCTGTTAAAATCACACCTGTTAAAATCAAACCTGTTAAAATCACACCTGTTATAATCTCACCTGTTAAAATTACACCTGTTATAATTACACCTGTTATAATCACACCTGTTATAATCACACCTGTTAAAATCACACCTGTTATTGTTAAAATCACACATGTTATAATCACACCTGTTAAAATCCCACCTGTTGTAATCACACCTGTTATAATCACACTTGTTAGAATCACACCTGTTATAATCACAGCTGTTATAATCACACTGGTTATAATCACACCTGTAAAAATCACACCTGTTATAATCACACCTGTTATAATCACACCTGTTAAAATCAAACCTGTTATAATCACAGCTGTTATAATCACACTTGTTATAATCACACCTGTTAAAATCACACCTGTTATAATCAAACTTGTTAAAATCACACCTGTTATAATCAAACCTGTTAAAATCACACCTGTTATAATCACACGTGTTATAATCACACCTGTTAAAATCACAACTGTTATAATCTCACCTGTTCAAATCACACTTGTTATAATCACACCTGTTATAATCATACTTGTTATAATCACACCTGTTATAATCACACCTGTTATAATCACACCTGTTATAATCTCACCTGTTATAATCACACCTGTTATTATCACACCTGTTATAATCACAACTGTTATAATCACACCTGTTATAATCACAACTGTTAAAATCACACCTGTTATAATCACACCTGTTAAAATCAAACCTGTTATAATCACAGCTGTTATAATCACACTTGTTATAATCACACCTGTTAAAATCACACCTGTTACAATCAAACTTGTTAGAATCACACCTGTTATAATCAAACCTGTTAAAATCACACCTGTTATAATCACACCTGTTATAATCACACCTGTTAAAATCACAACTGTTATAATCTCACCTGTTATAATCACACCTGTTATAATCACACCTGTTAAAATCACACCTGTTAAAATCACACCTGTTATAATCTCACCTGTTATAATCACACCTGTTAAAGTCACACCTGTTAAAATCACACCTGTTATAATCTCACCTGTTATAATCACACCTGTTAAAATCACACCTGTTGTAATCACACCTGTTATAATCACACTTGTTAGAATCACACCTGTTATAATCACACCTGTTAAAATCACACCTGTTATAATCACAACTGTTATAATCTCACCTGTTAAAATCACACCTGTTAAAATCACACCTGTTATAATCACAGCTGTTATAATCTCACCTGTTAAAATTACACCTGTTATAATCACACCTGTTATAATCTCACCTGTTATAATCACACCTGTTATAATCACACCTGTTATAATCTCACCTGTTATAATCACACCTGTTATAATTACACCTGTTATAATCACACCTGTTAAAATCACACCTGTTATTGCTAAAATCACACTTGTTATAATCACACCTGTTATAATCATACCTGTTAAAATCACACCTGTTAAAATCAAACCTGTTAAAATCACACCTGTTATAATCTCACCTGTTAAAATTACACCTGTTATAATTACACCTGTTATAATCACACCTGTTATAATCACACCTGTTAAAATCACACCTGTTATTGTTAAAATCACACATGTTATAATCACACCTGTTAAAATCCCACCTGTTGTAATCACACCTGTTATAATCACACTTGTTAGAATCACACCTGTTATAATCACACCTGTTAAAATCAAACCTGTTATAATCACAGCTGTTATAATCACACTGGTTATAATCACACCTGTTAAAATCACACCTGTTATAATCACACCTGTTATAATCACACCTGTTAAAATCAAACCTGTTATAATCACAGCTGTTATAATCACACTTGTTATAATCACACCTGTTAAAATCACACCTGTTATAATCAAACTTGTTAAAATCACACCTGTTATAATCAAACCTGTTAAAATCACACCTGTTATAATCACACTTGTTATAATCACACCTGTTAAAATCACAACTGTTATAATCTCACCTGTTCAAATCACACTTGTTATAATCACACCTGTTATAATCATACTTGTTATAATCACACCTGTTATAATCACACCTGTTATAATCACACCTGTTATAATCTCACCTGTTATAATCACACCTGTTATTATCACACCTGTTATAATCACAACTGTTATAATCACACCTGTTATAATCACAACTGTTAAAATCACACCTGTTATAATCACACCTGTTAAAATCAAACCTGTTATAATCACAGCTGTTATAATCACACTTGTTATAATCACACCTGTTAAAATCACACCTGTTACAATCAAACTTGTTAGAATCACACCTGTTATAATCAAACCTGTTAAAATCACACCTGTTATAATCACACCTGTTATAATCAAACTTGTTAAAATCACACCTGTTATAATCAAACCTGTTAAAATCACACCTGTTATAATCACACCTGTTATAATCACACCTGTTAAAATCACACCTGTTATAATCACACCTGTTAAAATCACACCTGTTACTGTTAAAATCACACCTGTTATAATCACACCTGTTATAATCACACCTGTTAAAATCACACCTGTTATAATCACACCTGTTATAATCACACCTGTTATAATCACACCTGTTGTCCTCTGGGGTCATACCCCGTCTGGTATAACTGTTTATAAAGCATAAAGTATAAATTATCACCCACCTTTGCGTTTCAACTTTTCAGTCAACTTTATTCCAACTCCTCCGTATGGTTCCCACCATGTACAGCTTTCTTCACACACACAGACACACACACACAGACACACAGACACACACACACACACACACACAGACACACACACACAGACACACACACACACTCAACACACACACACACAGAGAGCGATGCACGGTCTATCTCTGTAGGGATCCTTTCCTAATGTTGTCAGACTCTTAGAATAATAATCTGAGTCTGTCAGCAGCAACAACAGAACTTTTAGTGGACTAACTGCTGCTGAACATTAGTCCAATAAAGTTAAAGTACTGGTTTTTAAGTGCTTGAAAAGTTCAAAACATAAGTAGGATGTAAATTAAACAAATACTGTATAACATAAACCAAAGTGTGTGCTGTATCTTGGTTCTTATTGATTATCAGCTGGCCCTCAGATGGTCAACAATCATAATATATTATAGATAAATGAGTACTATATTTAAATGTGGAAAAAAAAATAGTCTTATCTTTTTGCATAATGAGGAACTTACTTGGTTCATTGGCATGCTCCGCCTCCGTGTGGCCGGTTAAATGTTAGCAGGTCTTCCATTGGTGCGGCAGAAAAACGGTCATAAATGAAATGGACTGATGCAGTTTTCTGTGAATCATTAATAATGTGTCTGCTCTGAGTGTGTTCTCTGGATCATCAGCAGCGTTTTGACTCTGTGGAACTTTCTTCAAGTTAATTATACCATTTCTATTTTATAGACTTAGTTCTTGCCTCACTAGAGACACTATATACTCACATACAGTGGCGTTTTTAGATCTAAAACATTGATGGGGCACAATTTGAAAAGATGGGTTACATACCAATAAAAATGGGAATAGTCTGTATCTCACTGTTAACATGTCAACAAACCACATGTGTCATGGTTTTGGTGTTATGTCTTATTTTGATAGTCTGTTTTGTATTTAGTTCTGTTTTCCTGTCTTATTTTGAAAGGTCATCTGTCTCCCCTTGTGATGTCTAGTTTTACTTCCTGTCTTTTGGTTTTTCCCGCTCTTGTGATTGCTTGATGTTTTCCACCTGTTCCCCAGCCCTTGTGTCACCTGCCTCTTGTTTCCTCGTTATCCTCTGTATTTAGTCTTTGTGTTCCCCTTGTCCTGTGTCGGCTCATTGTTTCCTGTATGGTATGTTCTGTATTTTATCTTCTGTAGTGTAGTGTAGTGTAGTGTAGTGTAGTGTAGTGTTCTCTGCGGTGTCAAGTTTTTGCGGTACTGTTTGTGCCTACTCATTCCTGGCTTCCTCATTTCCTGGCCTACCTGTTTTTGTAACCAGCTGTTGTAAGTTTTGCTAATAAACTCTGTTTTTTGAACTGATCTGCATTTGGGTCCAAGCCTCACTACTCATACCTGACAACATGGCTCCACAACACAGACAGCGCTGTACCGTCAACACATAGAGTGATGCTGCAGGCACCGCCGTGGTATAGGGGCGTAGCCATCATTTCAGAGGGGGACCAATTGTTCAGGAAAATACCAAATTGTGGATTCCAAGTAGGCTTCATTTTATTTATGATTGCAGAGAATTAAGGCTCCTTGGAATCAGCAATTTCTTTCAATAAAAATCCTCCTGAACAATGTGTGTGTGTGTGTGTGTGTGTGTGTGTATGTGACTGTGTGTGGGGGACTGTGTGTGTGTGAATTTGTTTTGTAAAAATTTTAAATGAAAAAACCTGTTCATTTTTTCAGCCCCCTCAACGGTTATTTTAACCTTTCTTTTGCAGAGTGGGTTATATTTACACCTATGTATATCTGGGTTAGATCTACACCTATTAGTGATGTCATGTTTTAGGACCGAGCTTTGTTTTTCTTTGAAAAGAAACTTGATGGAGCAGCAGGAAAATCTTTTATTAGATTCCAGCCAGAAACCCTTTGTTCTCTCCAGCGAGACCAAGCTGTTGTACAGTGAGTTAGTGAGCTAGTCGGCGGCAGGAAGAGAGAGATTTCTCCGAGCTGTCAGAGTTTACAGGATGACAGAGAGCCCTTCTACAGTTTCTATGATTGTCAGTTTGCACCAGAACGAGTCAAGATACCAGAACAACAAATCAACCACAGCTACAAGCTATTTACAACATGCACAACGTTTGCATAGCTCTTCACTTTTTGCCCTTTTTAAACTGTGCTATTTAAAAAACAAGAATCCAGACTTTTCTGCAAAGCACTGAAGTCAGAAAAGCCCTGTTTCCTCTGCAGTTTCAAGACCGGCCCGTTGTCAGGCAAACGCCAGAGGCGCCGGCAGTCCAAATGACGAAAGAAAAGTTAGATAATAACAAAGAAATTGAAAAACAAATGCAGGAAAAAACAGCAAAACTGTTAGAAAAAGTTTTTTTATTATCTAAAAAACCCGACAAAAATGCTGAAATAAGAGTCCAAATTGTTGAAAAAAAAAAATGCCAACCAAAAAACGTCGATGTGACAAAAAGACGCAAAAGCGTCTTTGTCGAAGAAATGACCAAAACGCTGGAGAATCTGTAGACAAAAAAACAAAATTGGGGAAAAAAAAAGTTCAATAAAATTAATAAACATGTTGAAAATAACCACAGAAATTTCAACAATGCCATCTGAAATGGTGCCCCAGGTCCGGCTCTGCTTGGTATAAAACGATCCCGTCTTGGTTCATCGCTCGCCGCCCGCCTCCAGACTGTATATAACTCATCTCAGAGACTTCTGAGGCAGAAACAGGTTCCTCTGAGCCTCCAGACTTCCTGTCAGGGGTCTGCGGTTGTCTCCGCCAGCGAGTCTGAGGGAGACGTCTGTCCTCTCGTCTCATATTCGTACGTGGAAGTTACTGCAGACAGAAACACAAAACGGACAATCATTCTTCAATTCTTCACCCCTATTTTCCACCAGGCGTGTCTGCGTCTCCACTAAAGATACACGCCAAGTCGATTTCCATTGAATGCAGGACTTTTACTACAGTAACAGGCGGTTATAAGCGATGTACCTCAGGAAGTCCGGAGCCTTTGAGATCATGTTCTCGAAGTCAGAGAAGGAGAGCTTTGAGTCTCCGTCCAGGTCGGCCTCCTCGATGGATTTATCACAGACCAGCGTGACTTCTTCGGGGGTTAACTCTCCTTTAGTCAGCTTGTTCAGAGTCTTCCTTAGATCCTCCTTACAGATGAAGCTGTCCCTGTTAAAGTCTGGACCGGAGAAGCACAACGTCACTAAAGTCTGGACCGGAGAACTGTGACGTCACTAAAGTCCGGACCGGAGAACTATGACATCACTAACGTCTGGACTGGAGAACTATGACGTCACTAACGTCTGGACTATTAGTTTGTTTATTGTGCCTGTAGGGAAATTGGGTTGCAGACAGAAACAACAACAGAACAATATTTAAGAATTCAGAATATTTTGAGAAAAAGTCGTAATATTTTTAGGGGGGGAAATTTGACAAAAGTTGTAAAATTGAGACAGAGACGAAATATTTTGAGAAAAAAGTTGAATATTTCTACACCAAGCGTGTGGGCGAAGGTCTCACCGTAGATCTTGAAGGCGTAGATGGTTTTGAGTTCTCTGGGAGAAGTTTCGCAGAGAGCTGAAAACATGTCTACGAAGTCGTTGAAGCTGAGGTTCCCGTGTCCGTCCTCGGAGAACGTCTCCACGATCCTGTCCCTGAACGGGTTCTCCTGTCGGGACAAACACTGACATATTGAGGAAATATTCCAAAATAATTTGACAAAAGATAACATTTTGAGAAAACATATCACAAAATTTAAAAAACAAAAAGTTCAAACATATTAAGAAAAAAAGTTTTTAAAAAATTGAGCGACTTGCTCAAAGTCATCCGGATTTTTGTCAAATTGTACGACTTGCAAAAGATTTTGAAAAGAATTCGAGCAAAAACTCCAAAATAATTCGACAAAAGTCGGAACATTTTGAGATTTTTCCCCTTTGTAACAGTGCAGCCTCGGGGTGAATGACCAGCGGCATACCTTGAGCTCCGGCATGGCGACGATGAGCGCGAGTGGAACTCTGATGTCGGGGTTGTTGGTGTAATCCAGCGGCACTAAATGTGGAGCCAGCTCACGGTATCTGCTGTGGAGTCTGCAACACCAGATATATCAACCGTGTCACATTGTGGCATCATCGTTATTATTACGGGACACTCAAAGAGAGACAGAGACCAACACGTTCTCACTCCCATCTCGTCAAATATGGTCAGGTGCCTTTGGCGTTGTTATTGACGCTAAAAGTCTCTGAAAGTGATGGGAGTGAGAATGTTTTTTTACAATAAAACTCACCTCAGGATCTCTTTCCTGGTGAAGAAGGTGCAGTCCTGAAACAGACAAGAAACATTTACAGGATAAAGCCTGATATCACTAGCAGACAGAGCCAGAAAAAAGTTGGAACATTTGGGAAAAAGTCAAAAATAATTTGAATGAAGTCGGAAGATTTTGAGAGAAAAAAGTCAAAAATAATTAGACAAAATTCTGAAGATTTTGAGAGAAAGTGAGTAGTGAGTATACTGTAATCTCCCCCCCCCCCCCCCCCCCCCCCCAGCATTAGACTCGCCCGTCCCAGAGCGAGGCGTCCCACATAGGTTTTTTGTAACGTCGCCCTAAAGCAGTGTCAAACTCAACTTCCCAGAGGGCCACACTGGAAATGAGAATCACATCAAGGGCCAGATATGTTTATGTCATTGACATGCTTTTATTTCTCACTTACAGTTTGGTCGACATAAAGTCCTGAAAAAGTCTGCATAGAAGTTCCTCAGCCATCAAAAAATAAAAACGGCAAAAAAGGTCGGAAAAATGGGCAGAAACGTGGAGCGCCAACAGTGTTGCCAAAAGTAAGAAAAAGGAACAAAAACTAGGTGGGCTGGGGCGCCTAGGTAGCTCACCGGGTAGAGCGTGCGCCCCAGGTACATTGGCTCGGTCCTCGCCACAGTGGCCGCAGATTCAATTCCGAGCTGCGCCCCTTTGCTGCATGTCTCTTCCCTTTTCAAATATAAGCTGTCCTGTCAAATAAAGGCCTAAAACTTCCACCCAAAAATGGGGGCTGGCTTACCCAACCACTGAGAGTGTAGTTTGGATGTGCTTTCGTTTCATATCTCTACTTTAGTGATTCACGGTAATTCATTTCAAATTTTGAGCAACTGTGTAGTTGTTTCAGGCAACTCGCAACTCAGACGGGGAATTTATGAACGTATGTGTGAAAGTTCTCTCACAAAACAATCGTCGTTACGTAACGTTATCCTGGTGTTTTTGTAAGTGGGTATACTGAACTCGACCTTTCCTAGTGGGTACGCTGCGTACACCTGCGCCTCACGTAGACTACACCGCTGGTCAGAGCGTCACATGTTGACGTACACGTGTACACATGTAAAACAAGTTCCTTCCTGAGACTACTTAGCAGAGGCACCGTGGCTCCGTCCGGAGCTTAGCACCGCCCACGATGATTCTGATTGGTTTAAAGAAATGTGTCAAACTCGAGGCCCGTGGGCCAAATCCGGCCCACATATCAATTTAGGTTTACAATAACTTTTGGCCCACCTAGTTCTTGTAATGGTTTCCGACGCTATCGGCACTTTTTTACGATGTTTTTTGGGCGCTTTTTCTCTTGTGTTGTCTTCGTGTCAAATTTGACCCATTTTCAACATTTCTATATCATAAATATGGGTTTCTTACAACTAAATTGTACCCCAAAATAACTTGGATGAATGCATGTTGTATGGAAGCCAGACAACATTCTTCGCAGGTAAAATAATGATTATTTCCATTGAATTTTGGGTGTTTTATTCAATTTAATAGCATTTGAAAAATGTTTTTAAAACAGTATCATGAGTAGTTTGACATAAACCCATCTGTGATTCACTCAACATCCTCTGATTTTAACTATTAAAAATAATAATGTCAAAATAATCCAGAATTTCTGCTTTTTTTAACTCACAAATTAGGTATAATGTCCTATAAGTTAGGTTTATTGACCATGAATTAAAGAAAGTGTTGAAAAAAGTGACAAACATCAAAAATGTCAAAAAGCGCCAAAAAAGGTTCATTTTGAATTTTGACCTGGAAGGACAACAAATGAATGGTCGACAGGAAGACACGTTAAATGTCTCTGTTGCTCTGTTGTTTAATGGCTAAGATCCTTTGTGACTCTTTTTAGGGCTTCATGTCGACCAAACTCTAAAGGCCTCTACACAGACGGGCGACCCTCGGCAGAAAAGCCATTAGCACTGATCAGTCTCCCCGAATTGTTCAAAACATGCCAGAGAACACGCCGAGGAGACGAGACGTAATACGTCTCCATAACAGCAGGCGGCGCTGATCTGGATTGTCGCCCAAAAATTAAAACAAACGCGTCACATGGGTCTGAATGCTGATTCCGGATTTTGGATTTTTCCAAGGAGGTCAGTCTGCCTCCACAAAGCGACGCCGCTATGGCGCCATTTTGATGCTATCAAACCATCACCCACTGTTAGCATCCCATTGACTTCCATTCATTTTGGCGTCACTTTGACAGCCAATAACTTTACATCTGAAGTGTTTAAAGACTTTATTTGTCCGTTGTTTATTTCTAAAGAAGCACGACAATGTATAAAAGGCTCCGTTACCTTGTACCTCACGTTATGGCTCCGTAGCAGACGTTTTTATAAAAATAGGCTAACGGTTGGGTCATAACCACGAGACTTACTGTCTCATAGTAGAGGAATTACCGTACAGTACAGGAGAAGCTCGCAGGCAGTTTGGACTTACATCAGCTGTTTAGTTTAATTACTAATGTTAACTATCATTTTAGTGATCAATAATTAGCCTGTGCCTATGTTATCTCCTTACATATACCTACGCTCTCCGTCTCTGATAGATTGGGAATGATTGAGATTTCTCTTGGCACAGCTACCAGAAGACTTACAACGTTCAGACACGTTGCTCACGTCACATCTACGTCATCAAGCTCAGTTTGAGGCTGCGCAGTAACGCTCAGCCATCACCGGGAAAGTGACTTCACTGGTCTCGGTCCAGAGCAGCGGGACCTGTTGGTCCACTTCTTTAACTGTCTGTGAATTTTTCAAACGGCCATTAATGCCGACTCATTCAGAATACGATCTGATATTCTACTAAAATAGTTCACCGTAACATGTTTCACAAAACTTCTTCATTTCAGATCTACAAAGGTCAGTTTAAATGATTTTCATCAGATTTTGAGAGACTCATCCCGCTCCCTGTTTCCGGGTTAGCTCTCCACCAATCAAATTGGTCATTTGAGCCTGATTGCCGGCAGCGCCCGCCTTCCTGACTATGCCAAATGAAGGCCGACGGCTCCTCCAACGGACAACGGCAAAAAACACACCGCACAGACTCAAGTCACCGACCTCGCCAGACTGTCCAACGGCCGATTATCTGGTTGGTCTGTAGAGGCCATAAGAGAGAAGACTTCATGAGTCAAAGATATTTCACTTTTTTGATGAAATAAAAGCACAAATTAAACTCTACATGTCTGTCTGGATGGGATTCTCTTTTTTCCCAGTGTGGCCTGTAGTGAAGCTGACTTTCACACCACTGCTTCTGTCTCCTATCCCAGAATGCATCGGCCCCCCATCCCCTCCCCCCCACCCCCCCTTCCTCCCCCGGGAGGATCTGCTTTCAGCATCACATCAGCAGGATGCAGAGAGAGGCTCAGCCAATCAGAGAGCAGCACCCCTGTCTGCTCTGTAAAACACCGTTCATCCTAATTAACATGACGGCTCTCTGAATGTTAAAGCTTCTCCTGCTTCACGCGGTTAAATGTCTCTGATATAAACATGAGTTATGATATCATGGAAGCAGAGCAGACCTGAAACGCCTCCAGCTGCTCATCGGTGAAGGTTGTCTGCTTGTTGCCCATCCTCTCCCATCACACAGCCGCATCCCACTGGAACCTCCCGCTGCTGTCAGCGTTAATAAATCCACTCAGGACAACATGTTCCCCTGCAGCACTTTCACCCTCCTAACACGGCTCTAACGAGGCTCTAACCCGGCTCTAACGCGGCTCTGACCCGCCTTTAATTCGCCTCTTCAGCGGAGCTCTCAGCTGCTGTTTCAGCGCAGAGGAAAAAGGGATTTTGACGCCTCAGCGGCGCGGAGGAGGCGGGCGGGTGGCGGTGGCTGTGCTGCATTCAGGGCAGGCTCGGAAAACCTGGCTTATATGGAGGTAGCTGCAGACCGTTTATCTTTATTTTTAATTTATTGGACAATGGGAATATTACAGTTCAGGAAGTGTACATAGATAATACATGAACTCAAGGTATCTCCTCTCATTGCCCTTTTTCTGTCCCTTTTATATCTCACAAACATTTCAGAACTATTTGACAAAAACAAGGGATATAAGGGTTATAGCATATTTACCACATAAGGATTTGTGTAGTATTTTCTTCAATAATCATAAAGAAATAATACCCCTCTGTTTCATAAGTAAGGGTTGTCCGACGAGGTGTCCATTGTCAGGTATTAACGGACGACGGCGAGGCGTGAACCGTCCGACGTGCAGTGACATTTCATTGCGTGACATTTCCTTTTTGATTTAATGTAGCAGTACACAGACAGTTTCATCAGAACTCCTTTAGTAGGTGTCCTACATCACTTTTTTATGGACACCCTGCAGCCAATCAGAATTGAGTATTCACCCAGACCATGGTATAAAAAGCATTAGTGTGGTGGCCCTCCCAGTGGTTGTGTCTGGTGTATATATAAGGTCCGTTCAGTCCATATTTTAACAAACTTCTTCATTTGTAGCCGATGTGACAATGATTATCTCTATCCATCCATCATAATCCATTCCTGTGTTGTGGAGCTGCAGACCGTATCATAGGCTACCGGTCGTCTGGGAAATCATATATACTCATAATGATGATTATTTATTATTTCTCTTTTGTTTGAAGTCTATTGTTTGTTCTGTTCTGGTTCTGTTTTGCTGTCTCGACCCGGACTCCAACAAGAGATTCTGAATCTCAACGGGAATATTCCTGCTGAAATTAAGATAAAAAAAATAAAATAATACAACCTGTTGTGCTTCCAAGGTGCACTCCCAGGCGAGGACTTCTTCTCTGTAATACATAGTAATAACTTCACAGACACAGTAAGTTTGATCAAACAATAGGCTTCAGCTGAAGGAGGACACACTACAGACTCCGCAGCCTGCACTGACCATGTGTGTCCTGATCTCCCTTCCTCTTTCAGCCCTCTTTATTAAGATTCGAGCACACACACATACATTAAAGGTTACGCCCATCATTGCATAGCATTCTCATGATGAGCTTGTGTCTATAGGTTCAATATGTTCACTAACCTAGCTCAAACCAGTCCCCTGATGTATAGACAATGCCTATTGTTCTGCTTCTCTATAGCAGGCAGTTAGATTCTCCTATCTATACAGCTGGGCTTACTCCCTGGTAACTCATTGAGCGCAGGCCCTGTTGCTACATCCTGTTACAAATAAAGAAAAGAGATAGTGTGCATGCAACTTGTGAGAGCAACAATCAATAAGGCTGAAGTAGATGTATTATATTCCACAAACCCCAAATCAGAAAAAGTTGGGACAGTATGGAAAACACAAATAAAAAAGAAAGTAGTGATTTCTAAATGTACTTTGACTTGTATTTCATTGCAGACAATGTGAATACAAAATATGTCATGTTTTGTCTGGTCAACTTAATTTCATTTGTAAATATACATCCTTTCCTGTCATTCAGACCTGTAACACATTCCAAAAAAGGTTGGGACAGGAGCAATTTAGGGCTAGTAATCAGGTAAATTGGTTAAATAATGATGTGATTTGAAACAGGTGATGTCAACAGGTGATTGTAATTATGATTTGGTACAAAAGCAGCATCCAAGAAAGGTCTAGTCCTTTAGGAGCAAAGATGGGCCGAGGATCGCCAGTTTGCCAACAAATACGTGAGAAAATTATTGAAATGTTTAAAAAAAATATTCCTCACAGAAAGATAGGAAGACATTTACTTATTTCACCTTCAACAGTGCATAACATAATTAAAAGATTCAAGGAATGAGGAGGAATTTCAGTGCGTAAAGGACAAGGGCGCAAGCCTAAGCTGAACAACCGTGATCTACGATCCCTCAGGCGGCACTGCATCAAGAATCATCATTCATCTATAAGCGATATCACCACATGGGCTCAGGACTACTTTGGCAAACCTTTGTCAAGTACCACAATACGCAGTTACAGCCACAAATGCCAGTTAAAACTGTACTGTGCCAAAAGGAAGCCCTATGTTAACAGTGTCCAGAAGCACCGTCGACTTCTCTGGGCTCGGAGGCATCTGGGATGGACCATCACACAGTGGAAACGTGTACTGTGGTCAGATGAATCAGTATTTCAGGTATTTTTGGGAGAAATGGACGCCGTGTGCTCCAGACCAAAGAAGAAAAGGATCATCCAGACTGTTACCAGCAACAAGTCCAAAAGCCAGGGTCTGTCATGGTATGGGGTTGTGTCAGTGCCCTTGGCAAAGGTAACTTGCACTTCTGTGATAGCACCATTAATGCTGAAAAGTACATAGAGATTTTGGAGCACAATATGCTGCCTTCCAGAAGACATCTTTTCCAGGGACGTCCATGCATATTTCAACAAGATAATGCGAAACCACATTCTGCACACATTACAAAGTCCTGGCTGCGGAGGAAGAGGATACGGGTACTTGACTGGCCTGCCTGCAGTCCCGACCTGTCTCCAATAGAGAATGTGTGGCGCATTTTGAAGCGCAAAATGCGACAAAGAAGACCCCGTACTGTTGCCCACCTTAAGACTTGTTTGCAACAAGAATGGGACAAAATTACACCTGAAACACTTCATCACTTGGTGTCTTCAGTCCCTAAACGTCTTTTAATTGTTGTGAAAAGGAATGGCAACATTACAAAGTGGTAAATGCTTTACTGTTCCAACTTTTTTTGAAATGTGTTGCAAGAACCAAAATAGGAATTTAGTTTTTTTGAAACAAAAACAATAAAAATCATGAGGAAAACATTTTAATTAAAAAGGAATTAAATGATGTGCTGTTGTATTGTCTGCAATGAAATACAAGTCAAAGTACATTTAGAAATCACTACTTTCTTTTTTTATTTGTGTTTTCCATACTGTCCCAACTTTTTCTGATTTGGGGTTGTAATATATATTATTATATAACGGGTCAGACAGAGTTACCGTGCGTCCCGACAGGTAATGAGCCGCCAGAACCTTTCTCTGTTATTTAACAGATTTATTTCGGACATTAAGTGAGAATGGAAACAAGATGTTTGAATGTTGCCTTGTGTCAGACAGATTTCACACAACTCCAACAAAAAATGCACAAAAAAAAATTAAAAAGGCAACAAAAACATTGAACAAATGTCCCAAAAAAAATGTTTTCATAAAATCTTGAAAAAGCTCCCAAAAAATGCAAAAAAAACAAACATTTTAAAACAAAAAACGCCGAAAAACGTC
Source organism: Gymnocephalus cernua (assembly GCA_023631565.1). Taxonomy (NCBI): domain Eukaryota; kingdom Metazoa; phylum Chordata; class Actinopteri; order Perciformes; family Percidae; genus Gymnocephalus; species Gymnocephalus cernua. The sequence continues at coordinate 44,645,019 of CM042426.1, read as the reverse complement.
ACATTTTTTTTTTCTCCAAAAAAAATAAATAAATAAATTCTAAACAGGCGACAAAAACTCTGCAAAAATCCCAGTTTTGATTAAACAGTTTTCATGTTTTATATATTTGGTAAAATTAAAGTCAAGTGTTTTCAGAAGGAAAGTTTTCTGTTTTATGTTTGTTGCAGAGTGTATAGAGTAAATTATAGAGTGTGGTCTAGACCTACTCTATCTGTAAAATGTCCTGAGATAACTCCTGTTATGATTTGATGCTATAAATAAAATTATATTGAATTGCAACTTTTAGTTTTTAATATAACAGACAAACCGTGTTTATTCTTAGAAATCATTTTATTAAATATATCAGCTGGACATCTTCCTTATTGATTACAGATAGAGAAGCAATGAGTGACAGCGACAGACAGCTGATATCTGGGGCAAACAATATATAGGCTACACACCAAGTTAATAAGCCCTTAGCAACAATACATACACACCAAGTTAATAAGCCCTTAGCAACAATACATACACACCAAGTTAATAAGCCCTTAGCAACAATACATACACACCAAGTTAATAAGCCCTTAGCAACAATATACACACCAAGTTAATGCATACATACACACCAAGTCAATAAGCCCTTAGCAACAATACATAAACACCAAGTTAATAAGCACTTAGCAACAATACATACACACCAAGTTAATAAGCCCTTAGCAACAATACATACACACCAAGTTAATAAGCCCTTAGCAACAATACATACACACCAAGTTAATAAGCCCTTAGCAACAATATACACACCAAGTTAATGCATACATACACACCAAGTCAATAAGCCCTTAGCAACAATACATACACACCAAGTTAATAAGCCCTTAGCAACAATATACACGCCAAGTTAATGCATACATACACACCAAGTCAATAAGCCCTTAGCAACAATATACACACCAAGTTAATAATCCCTTAGCATACATACACACCAAGTTAATAAGCCCTTAGCAACAATACGTACACACCAAGTTAATAAGCCCTTAGCAACAATATGTACACATCAAGTTAATAAGCCCTTAGCAACAATATACACACCAAGTTAATAAGCCCTTAGCAACAATATGTACACATCAAGTTAATAAGCCCTTAGCAACAATATACACACCAAGTTAATAAGACCTTAGCAACAATACATAAACATGACAGTGTGTGTGTGTGTGTGTGTGTGTGTGTGTGTGTGTGTGTGTGTGTGTATTAGTGGTGCAGCTACAAATCGCTAATCAAGATTGGGAAATAATCTCTACCGTCTCCTGTTGAATCTGCTACAACCTTGATTACGTAGCAAGTTTATCTGTCCTCTGATATGCGTCCTGTCATCCAGTGTGATGTCCTCAGAGAGTGGACGACTTGAACACCGACCGTCAGTGTCTCTGATATGCTTCCTGCCATACTCTGTGGTGGTCTTAGACAGTGGACGACTTGAACATCGCCCGGCAGTGTCTCTGATATGCTTCCTGCCATACTCTGTGGTGGTCTTAGACAGTGGACGACTTGAACATCGCCCGGCAGTGTCTCTGCTATGCGTCCAGTCATCCAGTGTGATGTCCTCAGAGAAGGGTGTTTGGGGCTGTGAAGTCGAGACTTGGGTGGATCCTGGAGTGCTTTGTATTTTTGTATGTGACCACGGACTTTTAAGGATTGATTGCTTGAGTTGTTGTGACAGTAAAGCATCTACTTTGGTCACTGTCCGTAAAACCTTTGGCCATTCCTCTCTCAGAGCCTCCTGTAGTTTATCTCTGACTTATGACACGGCTGCTGTCACGTCCCCAAAGTAGCGCAAGGGACGGATATCAGTGCTGGGTAACTCTGTGAAGTCACTGAGCTGTGAGAACCAGGAGTGCTTTTGCAGAAACTGGTTGTGATCCTCTGTGTGTGAGAGCATCTTCAGCTCTTCGTCTTTCCTCTTCAGCTCAGTGATCTCCTGCTCCAGCGTCTCCTGAAGCTCTTTGACTCGACTCACTTCAGTTTGCTGCTGGGATCTGACCTGCTGCTCCACATCAGATTGTCTTTTCTCCATGAGACGGATCAGCTCAGTGAAGATCTTCTCGCTGTCCTCCATTGCTTTATCAGCAGAGCGATCGATAGCCTCCACTTCCTGTTGTAGTGTCCACATATCTTTCTCTTTGTCCTGGATTCTCTGCTGGATGTTAAGTCGACTCCCCTCAAGCTTTTTCTGCCTCTCAGTCCTTTCTGCTGCAGCTGAGACTGTGTCTTGGCCTTTATGTTCATCCACAGAGCAGAGATAACAGATAAGCTGCTGATCAGTACGGCAGAAAATCTTCATCACCTCATCGTGACGGGTGCAGACGTTCTCCTGGAGATTCTTGGATGGCTCCACCAGCTTGTGTTTCTTTAACGGAGCCACGTCATAATGAGGCTGGAGGTGTTGATCACAGAAAGAAGCCAGACATTGCAGACAGGACTTGTGTGCTTTGAGTTTTCTCCCGGTGCAGACATCACAGGCCACATCTTCAGCTCCAGCATAGCAGAGATCAGCAGGAGCAGCTTGGAGTCCAGTCTTCTTCAGCTCCTCCACTAAATCTGCTAACATGGTGCTTTTCAGCAGGACAGGCCTCGGTGTGAACGTCTTCCTGCACTGAGGGCAGCTGTAGCTGTTCTTACGATCCTCTCCATCCCAGTGGCTTTTAATACAGGTCATGCAGTAGCTGTGTCCACAGGGAGTAGTCACCGGATCCTTCAGAAGATCCAGACAGATCGAACAAGAGAAGGTTTCCCGGTCCAGCTAAATGCCTTTCTGCGCCATTTTAACTCTCTGTGAGAATGACTGTCTGACTGGGACTGATCTGTGACTGTCTTATCAGGGGTTCAAGGTTCAGCTTTTATTGTTGTTACAGGACACAGGGAGGGGTTAGCAAGCTTGTCTACATGCTAGTCACCGGATCCTTCAGTAGATCCAGACAAAAGATTGTGGTTTTGGGGTTAAAACAGCAACCCCCATTAAATAGTAGGCTACTCCCGGGACATGAACACCTGTTTCCTGGGTGAAAGTCTTGTGTCAGGCTACAGCACAGAACCATGAGTCAGGACTTATACAGCAGCAGTCAATGTGCTGCTGACAGTAAAATACGTGGAATACATACCAGTTACAGAGCTTTACTTAAAGGTGTATTAGGTAAGCCTTATAAAACTACCGTTCTGTCATATCTGCTGAAACTGACCCTATGTTCCAGTAGAACTACATGAAGCGGGTCATTTCAAATAAATCCAGCTCCTCTGGCTCCACCTACAGCCTGGAGTGGGATTTAGAAAAATCCACCGCTCCCTGTTCAGATGCACCAATCAGGGCCAAGGGGGGTGTCTAACTGTTCAGATGCACCAATCAGGGCCAGGGGGGGGGGGGGGGGGTGTGTATAACTGCGTGTCAATCACTGCTCATGCACACGCATTCATTCTCCCTTGTGGGGGGAGGGGCTTAGGAGACCGTTTTGAGCTTTAGCAGAAAGAGGGGAGGGACTGAGAAGTTGTTGATGTTCAAATTTTAGAGAATGCAGCTTTAAGGAGTCTTCTTATTATCATTATTGAATTTATTAATAAAAATGAATTATTAATGTCAATTTTATTAACTGATCTTATATAATATATATTATTATATAACGGGTCTGACAGAGTTACCGTGCGTCCCGGCAGGTAACGAGCCACCACAACCTTTCTCTGTTATTTCTCAGAGTCGGTTACTGTGGAAACGGCTACAGATGCTCCTTCATGTGAGACAGAAAACAAAATGATTGAATGTTGCTTTAGGGAAATTATTATTAAAATCATTTCACTTGTTTCTCAGGCAGATTTCACACAAAAACTCCAACACAAAAATGCTGAAAAAAAACAAAACAATGTCCCAAAACAATTTGAAATACGTCCTGTGGAGGAGACTGGAGGGGTCCAGTCTTCTATCTGTTGGCTGCAAGCAACGTCATTGTTCTAGAGGCCCTTTGTATACCAATATACTACAACAGGGACTGACTCAGGTCATTCTGCCTTGTACTTGTTAGCCTTAAAATATGTGAAAGTATTGCCTACTGCTACTTACCAGTTAGAATTATGTTTATATATTTATTCTTTATTTGCTCCCATGATCTGTTGACAGGTTTGCAACTGAAATAATACAGCAACTAAAGTTGAACATTATAAAAGTGTAATTATGGTCAGATTGTCTGCCCTGGACAGTGATATCAATAAGTTATGTAATTTATACATTTACAGCATCTGCTATGTTATGCCAGCTTGCCCTCCTTGATTTAGCAGCAGCCACTGTCTTGTTTTTGCCTGGATTATATTACAACCCCAACTCAGAAAAAGTTGGGACAGTATGGAAAACACAAATAAAAAAAGAAAGTAGTGATTTCTAAATGTACTTTGACTTGTATTTCATTGCAGACAATACAACAGCACATAATTTAATGTGTTCCTCATGATTTTTATTGTTTTTTTTAAGAACTAACCATTTTGGTTCTTGCAACACATTTCAAAAAAAGTTGGAACAGTAAAGCATTTACCACTTTGTAATGTTGCCATTCCTTTTCACAACACTTAAAAGACGTTTAGGGACTGAAGACACCAAGTGATGAAGTGTTTCAGGTGTAATTTTGTCCCATTCTTGCTGCAAACAAGTCTTAAGGTGGGCAACAGTACGGGGTCTTCGTTGTCGCATTTTGCGCTTTAAAATGCGCCACACATTCTCTATTGGAGACAGGTCGGGACTGCAGGCAGGCCAGTCAAGTACCCGTATCCTCTTCCTCCACAGCCAGGACTTTGTAATGTGTGCAGAATGTGGTTTTGCATTATCTTGTTGAAATATGCATGGACGTCCCTGGAAAAGATGTCTTCTTGAAGGCAGCATATTGTGCTCCAAAATCTCTATGTATTTTTCAGCATTAATGGTTCCATCACAGAAGTGCAAGTTACCTTTGCCAAGGGCACTGACACAACCCCATACCATGACAGACCCTGACTTTTGGACTTGATGCTGGTAACAGTCTGGATGATGCTTTTCTTCTTTGGTCCGGAGCACACGGCGTTCATTTCTCCCAAAAAATACCTGAAATACTGATTCATCTGGCCACAGTACACGTTTCCACTGTGTGATGGTCCATCCCAGATGCCTCTGAGCCCAGAGAAGTCGACGGCGCTTCTGGACACTGTTAACATAGGGCTTCCTTTTGGCACAGTACAGTTTTAACTGGCATTTGTGGCTGTAACTACGTATTGTGGTACTTGACAAAGGTTTGCCAAAGTAGTCCTGAGCCCATGTGGTGATATCGCTTATAGATGAATGAAGATTCTTGATGCAGTGCCGCCTGAGGGATCGGAGATCACGGTTGTTCAGCTTAGGCTTGCGCCCTTGTCCTTTACGCACTGAAAATCCTCCTCATTCCTTGAATCTTTTAATTATGTTATGCACTGTTGAAGGTGAAATAAGCAAATGTCTTCCTATCTTTCTTTGAGGAACATTGTTTTTAAACATTTCAATAATTTTCTCACGTATTTGTTGGCAAACTGCCGATCCTCGGCCCATCTTTGCTCCTAAAGGACTAGACCTTTCTTGGATGCTGCTTTTGTACCAAATCATAATTACAATCACCTGTTGACATCACCTGTTTCAAATCACATCATTATTTAACCAATTTACCTGATTACTAGCCCTAAATTGCTCCTGTCCCAACCTTTTTTGGAATGTGTTGCAGGTCTGAATGACAGGAAAGGATGTATATTTACAAATTAAATTAAGTTGACCAGACAAAACATTAAATATTTTGTATTCACATTGTCTGCAATGAAATACAAGTCAAAGTACATTTAGAAATCACTACTTTCTTTTTTTATTTGTTTTCCATACTGTCCCAACTTTTTCTGATTTGGGGTTGTAGCTTACTTATTTTCTAGAGTTGAAAAATGTATACAGATTTTACATTTTCCCCTCATACATACATACTTCATACACTGTCGGAATGGGTGCAAAGTTGCCAAACAGTTACTGATACATTCTCTAAACATGTGCGACTGTTACGTAATGGCGTCATTTTCAGTTCATAAAAGTGATCGGTGACCGGTATTGACCGATACGTCTTCTAGCAATTGGTGATCAGCCCCAAAACTCTTGATCGGAGCATGTGGAAAATAATACCTCTACTTCAGCCTTATTGATTGTTGCTCTCACACAAGTTGTATGCACACTTATCTCTTTTCTTTATTTGTAACAGGATGTACACAACAAGCACCCTTAATATAAATGAAATATAAATATGTGCAGTGTATTAGCAGTTACCTTATAAGAGCAGAATGAATATGGCTGTGTGATATGAACAATGTATGAACATGTAGATATGTGCAATGTAGCAGCAGTAACATTATACTAGTAGTAATAATAATATAGATATATGCAGTGCATTATTATAAGACAAACAGAATAAATATGGAAAATCTGAATTAACCATATAGACAGATATGTGCAGTATGTACAGCTATGTGCAGTGTGGTAACAGTAGCCTCTTTCCGACCGGAGGAATTTTTGCAGTTCCTAGAACATGACGTTCCTAGAACCCTTTTTGTCTGGTGTTCCGACTGGAAGAATTTCGGGATTATTAAGTTCCTCTGGCTACAGTTCCTGTAGCTCTTCCAGCTCCTACTTCAGGGCAGGCTCTTTTCACTGTTCCCTCTTTTGCATAGGATCCTAGATCAACGAAGGTCGGGTTTCTGGTACAGACAGACCAACAACGGGACATTTATAATAATTTTCGTCATCTTATTCATCACTGAATTCACTTCTGACAACGTTTTAGGCGAGAAATGAACTGTTTAGATTTTGAATATAGGCAAGGTCTTGCGAAAATCGTTGCCGAGTTGAGGAGCTACATAAAGTGACGGAACAGCCAGCCAGCACCTGCCAGGGCCGCTAGTTCGTTGCTCGGACAGTCACGTTCGGAGACCCCGCTGTAAGCTGGAGGTCTCGTAAATAAGAGGCCACACACACACTCACAGTCACACACACACACACACACACACACACACACACAGTCACAGTCACACACACACTCATAGTCACAAACACACAGTCACACACACACGGCCACAGTGCAGCAGGCAGAGAGAGAGAGAGAGGGAGACTTTTGGGAGACTTGTTTAAATTATGACATATATATTAGATTTAGTATTTAGTTCATACTTTTTTTGGGCTTCTCCTCTAACTACGTTCCTGTAACTGCTTGGTCGGAAAGCGGCTATTATCAGAGTAGTGTAACACCTCCCGGACGCAGGTCAGTGTTGACAGTTATCCTAAACAAAAGGATAAGTGAGACAATGAAAACGTGCTGCCGTTCAATGTAGCTGCTCTCATCAGAATGAGCGACAACGGGCAGCTTCCCAGAAGTCCACAGTCAATGCAGCACACAAGGTCTCACACCGCCCCCTACTGACAACAGTTGGCATAGTACATGGTGAAAGGTGAAATGCTGCTGCACGTCATAATTACTTTTACATATATCAAACTTAACAAAACAAAAATGTGATCATAAATTTGCGTATGTCACAGTAATAGAATAAGTGTATGTGCAGGATGAATAGTATGAAGAGCAGTAGAGTATGATTATGTATAAGTGTAGTATATGTCTGTATTCCTCATATTTTTGTAAGATTATTGTCTGCTCCTCTAGCATAAAATTTTGGTGACGGACATAAATCCAGACCATGTTGATCTGGATTCGTCGTGCAGGCCTCAGGTCAGCAGGGTGGGATTTTGTGTGTGTGTGTGTGTGTGTGTGGGGGGGGGGGGGGGGGGGGCTGGTTTGATCATGCACAACTAAAAACATGCAATAATGAAATCCTGCTTTCAACACTATCTTCTATAGCACTAAAGACTGTGCTTTACCTAGTCAAAATACTTATTTTTTAGAGGTAGAGATATGTAGACCAGAAGGGGGAAATACTACACACCCCCTCTGTGGGAGCAGCATTCCGACATTCTGACATGTCGGAAAGTTGTGTAGGTCCTGTAGTCTGTCTATCAGCAGACCGAGCTCCATCTTGTAAGACTGAACATCAGTCTGGGGAGTCTGCTCTGTATTCTCTCTGCACAAGAGGCGGGACCAACGGGTATAGTTCAAATGACTCTGTACGCCATTGGATAGTCCTTCAACCAATCAGAGCAACGATCCGGGTGACGTAGCAGCGACAGCGGCATCGGTGGCGGCCATGTTGAATGTAAACAATCAACATTGCTGGCAGATTGGGCTGGTTTACCCAGACTACAGCCACCACCACCCTCTCAAACTCTCGGCTACTGACGTAGAAAGCCGTGCAGATGTTGACCAGCTCACCCGGAGACTGAAGGCAGGAATCATTCAGAAACCGTATCTCACTCAGAACAACACAGAGTGTTTTTTTCCAAGTTTGTATGTGTGTGTGGAAACACCAGAGACACAAAATAACACCCCCCCCCCCCCCCTCCCAAATCCCAGAAAAAGAGATTTTTTTCATAATATGGGCGCTTTAAACCTGACTCAGAATCACTCCACTGATTTCCTTTTGTTTTCACGTTTATTTTTCTTTACTTCAATTTGATACGTTTTCGTCTTCTCCACAAAAATAATGACCAGACGGTGTGCAATCATTGACAGCAGAGCAGAAATAAAAGATTTAACAAAACACAATCACAGCGTAACCGTTCTGAGCGGTTACTTGGAGCAGCGGTCAAAAAAGCGTGTGGCTACAAACCAAAGACCCCAAACTGAACGACAGCTCGGCTGTTATACACCAGCTGATGTAATCACTGCCTTCATCAGCTGATTGTCAAAGGGCTGTGACAATATGCCACGCATCAAGATCACTTTACACTAACTGTCAGTTTACAATGAGTCTAGTTCACTGTGAATGTCACTGAATTCATGCACAATTTATCAAAATAGAAGTTAATATCGAAATCATAATTTTGGCTCCAACACCCCCCTCTCAACATGGCAAACAGCTGATCTGATGGTGTGATGAAGATTAGTGGCTCCTGTAACACCACAGAGATAAATCAAGATCAGCCACACAGAGACACACAGGGAAGAGTTTAACCATCCAGTTTAAATATCTCACGTTACTGTGTTGTGTCAACAGCATCTGTTAGCATGTGTCTTCATTAGAACATTTAACACAAATCATCCAACGTTCAAGAGCATTCTCAAATCAGACAATCACAGATCACATAAAATAATCAGTCTACTCTAATTAAAAATCGGTTACTCTATTCCAGTGTTTATTTCAAAATGGGGGTTTGTGTCCCCCTAGGGGTACTCTGGAGGACTGCAGGGGGTACGTGTCCCCCTAGGGGTACTCTGGACATGTAGCCCTGACTGCAGACCCGCAGACCTCAATGTGGGCGGAGTTAAACGTTGAACCCCGCTGTCACGTCCGCCGTCACGTAGACAGTATATAAAAGCTCCTTCCACGCGCAGGGCCTTCTCTCCGAAGAGGGACAAGAAACCTTAATGAATGTGTGCTGTAAAGCCTGTTACATGGATGTAACGTCATTAGCGTTTCCCAAACTTGTGGGGCTATCGGCTAACTAGCTAGTTGCTAACATCAGGGCTAGCTAGCTATATGCCTACACAACGTTACTACAGACATAGTGATTACATTGCCTTGGTTCTCTCTTATGATACACCCGAGGGCTGTATGCTGTAAAGCTTGTAACGTGGATGAAGGATGAAGCCATGGATGAGCTTTGTTCACCAAACTGCAGGCTAACTGCTAGCGCTAGTTAGTAGCTAGCTAGCTAGTATCACGATGTAATTATTAAATCTCCTTGGATGTCTAGCTAAATACATCCATTGTTTATTTAGCTAAGGATGTAAACGATTGGGAACAAGGAAAACACAATAACGTTAGTGAATGTTTTAGACAATAAAAACGGCGAGTTCGTGAGTTTGCCACTTGTAAGAGACACGAGAGAGAAGCTCATGAACGAGCGTGTTGTTACCTCACTGGAACGTACGGGGCTTCCCGCCGAACACTGTATCCAGTTATCTTAATACATCCGTGACGGTGACACGGTGACGGCGGGGTTCAACGTTTAACTCCGCCCACATTGAGGTCTGCGGGTCTGCAGTCAGGGGCTTCTCACTCTGGAGGACTGCAGGGGGTATGTGTCCCCCTAGGGGTACTCTGGAGGACTGCAGGGGGTACGTGTCCCCCTAGGGGACCTCTGGAGGACTGCAGGGTGGTACATGTCCCCCTAGTGGAACTCTGGAAGACTGCAGGGGGTACCTGTCCCCCTAGGGGTACTCTGGAGGACTGCAGTGGGTACGTGTCCCCCTAGGGGTACTCTGGAGGACTGCAGGGGGTACGTGTCCCCCTAGGGGAACTCTGGAGGACTGCAGGGGGTACGTGTCCCCTAGGGGAACTCTGGACTGCAAGGGGTACGTGTCCCCCTAGGGGTATTTTGGAGGACTGCAGGGGGTACGTGTCCCCCTAGGGGAACTCTGGAGGACTGAAGGGGGTACGTGTCCCCCTAGGGGTACTCTGGAGGACTGCAGGGGGTACGTGTCCCCCTAGTGGTATTCGGGAGGACTGCAGGGGGTACATGTCCCACTAGTGGTACTCTGGAGGACTGCAGGGGGTACGTGTCCCCCTAGGGGTACTCTGGAGGACTGCAGGGGGTACGTGTCCCCCTAGGGGAACTCTGGACGACTGCATCTTTTCCTTGATGCTCAAACTGAAAACTCAAACTAAACTTCAACGAAATCCAACAGTCAAAACTAAAATAATATAAATAATAACCTTGATAATCAGCTAATAGACCGTTTGAATAGATTCAGATAGAGTCATGTTTACCTGGCTGAGGGTGAACGCAGAGTCTCTGCAGTTTCCTCAAACTCCATAGCTTCCTCCTGGTTGTTGGTCTTGAAAGAACCACAACACAGATAGTGATTGAAAAGAATATTAAAGTAAAATGTTCATGTATTGCATATTTAAGCTGTAGTACACCAGACAGCCTGTTCTCATGAAGTATTCCTACATATTGCTGTGACAGGTTAGGCTCTGTACTGTGTATTCTAGTATTTATTAGTGTCAGCAGCACGTTGTACAGGAGTTCATGTCCTGGAGAAAACACAAGACTTTGACCCAGGAAACAGGTGATGTTATTATAAAACCTTCTGATCATTACTGGAGCCGAGTCCTACTGTGATGTAAATGCATCATGTTACAGGATCTCAGGAAGCTTTCACAGCCACTATTCACAAGACAATAACACACTTTCTGACTTCATTAATATATATTTACCCCTGCAGATTCCCACTCCATCACATCATCATCATCATCATCATCACCAGCAGCAGCAGCAGTAGCTACAGTTGCAGCAGCTGCACCATCAGCACCAGGAGCTACAGCTACAGCTAATGTCCTGTGGCTGGAATCCTGCAGCAAAAAACACACACAATTAAAACTATAAGTTAAAAAAATATGTTTAAGATTCAGGAAATTATTATTATTATGTAAACTTAACAAAATTGCAATTGCATCATCTTCAAATGAAGTCTAGTATCAAAGACTTCACACATTTACAGAGTAACACAGATCAGATGAAACAGGTATCTCAGTATATCCTCCTATCAGTGAGGAGTATTCCTCCTAGTATATCCTCCTATCAGTGAGGAGTATTCCTCCTAGTATATCCTCCTATCAGTGAGGAGTATTCCTCCTAGTATATCCTCCTATCAGTGAGGAGTATTCCTCCTAGTATATCCTCCTATCAGTGAGGAGTATTCCTCCTAGTATATCCTCCTATCAGTGAGGAGTATTCCTCCTAGTATATCCTCCTATCAGTGAGGAGTATTCCTCCTAGTATATCCTCCTATCAGTGAGGAGTATTCCTCCTAGTATATCCTCCTATCAGTGAGGAGTATTCCTCCTATAGGTCACTAACCCTTTCATCTTCATTCATGCACACATACCTTCACACACACACACACACCATGGGCGTCTGTTTCCACCTACACATTTGTTTTTTGAAAATAAGTTTCTTTTGTTTTTTCAACTTTTTTTATTTACATTTTTAAATGTTCCAGCCCTGTGACATACAGTACATTGATTATGAACAAACGTAGAGAGAAAAAAACATAATGCCACCTCCCTCCAATTTCCCACCCACACAGTTCAAGTCTAAAGCGGACATATGGAGCAAATGGCAAACAAACAAATCTGAGCCTCATGACCTGAACTCTCCAACAACCAACAGGGACTCCCAGTGTCCCCGACTCCCAGAACAGCAGATCAGTCCGGTACCAGAGCAACAACAACACAAACGGGCCATCGGCAGGGCAAACAACTGGGCTGTTATACGGGCAGTCATGGAAACAAAAGTAAAGAAACTGTGGAAAAACCAGAAGATATGATCCCAGTACTGGCAAGGCTAACAAAAACCAGCTGTTCAGGCAGTGTTAACGCTGCTGCTAAAATAAGTTTCTTTAAGTCCACGCGAGCAGCAGCCTGGCTCAGGGCCTTCCGTAAGATCGTCTCCGGTAAGAGCCAAAACAGCCACATATTATATTAAAAATAGTCTAACTGTCTGATTATGGACATGTTGTATTTCATATTCCTGACACATAATCTACTACAGCACATACACAACATGTTTGGAAGACAAAGAATAACATAGTATCTCTCGTATAGACGCCATGGTAACAAACACTAGCACACGGACACAGAGCTGCACGTGGAGACGAATCATTCAACAGTTCTTCTCCAACTACTGACCAATAAAACTCAGTCCCTCTACTATTGTACTTGTCTGTTTATTACCAAAGAAGAAGAAGACGATGATAGCGATGCCATGCCGTCGATGCTGTAACCTTTCAATTCTTTCTTTTTCCGGTAATGTCATAACGTCACATCCGTAGTATTTCATAACCAATGCATACGTAGTACTTCATAACCAACGCATACGTAGTACTTCATAACCAACGCATACGTAGTACTTCATAACCAACGCATACGTAGTACTTCATAACCAACGCATACGTATTACTTCATAACCAACGCATACGTAGTACTTCATAACCAACGCATACGTAGTACTTCATAACCAACGCATACGTAGTACTTCATAACCAACGCATACGTAGTACTTCATAACCAACGCATACGTAGTACTTCATAACCAACGCATACGTAGTACTTCATAACCAACGCATACGTAGTACTTCATAACCAACGCATACGTAGTACTTCATAACCAACGCATACGTAGTACTTCATAACCAACGCATACGTAGTACTTCATAACCAATGCATACGTAGTACTTCATAACCAATGCATACGTAGTACTTCATAACCAACGCATACGTAGTACTTCATAACCAACGCATACGTAGTACTTCATAACCAACGCATACGTAGTACTTCATAACCAACGCATACGTATTACTTCATAACCAACGCATACGTAGTACTTCATAACCAACGCATACGTAGTACTTCATAACCAACGCATACGTAGTACTTCATAACCAACGCATACGTAGTACTTCATAACCAACGCATACGTAGTACTTCATAACCAACGCATACGTAGTACTTCATAACCAACGCATACGTAGTACTTCATAACCAACGCATACGTAGTACTTCATAACCAACGCATACGTAGTACTTCATAACCAACGCATACGTAGTACTTCATAACCAATGCATACGTAGTACTTCATAACCAATGCATACGTAGTACTTCATAACCAATGCATACGTAGTACTTCATAACCAACGCATACGTAGTACTTCATAACCAACGCATACGTAGTACTTCATAACCAACGCATACGTAGTACTTCATAACCAACGCATACGTAGTACTTCATAACCAACGCATACGTAGTACTTCATAACCAACGCATACGTAGTACTTCATAACCAACGCATACGTAGTACTTCATAACCAACGCATACGTAGTACTTCATAACCAACGCATACGTAGTACTTCATAACCAACGCATACGTAGTACTTCATAACCAACGCATACGTAGAACTTCATAACCAACGCATACGTAGTACTTCATAACCAACGCATACGTAGTACTTCATAACCAACGCATACGTAGTACTTCATAACCAACGCATACGTAGTACTTCATAACCAATGCATACGTAGTACTTCATAACCAACGCATACGTAGTACTTCATAACCAACGCATACGTAGTACTTCATAACCAACGCATACGTAGTACTTCATAACCAACGCATACGTAGTACTTCATAACCAATGCATACGTAGTACTTCATAACCAATGCATACGTAGTACTTCATAACCAACGCATACGTAGTACTTCATAACCAACGCATACGTATTACTTCATAACCAACGCATACGTAGTACTTCATAACCAACGCATACGTAGTACTTCATAACCAACGCATACGTAGTACTTCATAACCAACGCATACGTAGTACTTCATAACCAACGCATACGTAGTACTTCATAACCAACGCATACGTAGTACTTCATAACCAACGCATACGTAGTACTTCATAACCAACGCATACGTAGTACTTCATAACCAACGCATACGTAGTACTTCATAACCAACGCATACGTAGTACTTCATAACCAATGCATACGTAGTACTTCATAACCAATGCATACGTAGTACTTCATAACCAATGCATACGTAGTACTTCATAACCAATGCATACGTAGTACTTCATAACCAACGCATACGTAGTACTTCATAACCAACGCATACGTAGTACTTCATAACCAACGCATACCTAGTACTTCATAACCAACGCATACGTAGTACTTCATAACCAACGCATACGTAGTACTTCATAACCAACGCATACGTAGTATTTCATAACCAACGCATACGTAGTACTTCATAACCATCGCATACGTAGTACTTCATAACCAACGCATACGTAGTACTTCATAACCAACGCATACGTAGTACTTCATAACCAACGCATACGTAGTACTTCATAACCAACGCATACGTAGTATTTCATAACCAACGCATACGTAGTACTTCATAACCATCGCATACGTAGTACTTCATAACCAACGCATACGTAGTACTTCATAACCAACGCATACGTAGTACTTCATAACCAACGCATACGTAGTACTTCATAACCAACGCATACGTAGTACTTCATAACCAACGCATACGTAGTATTTCATAACCAACGCATACGTAGTACTTCATAACCATCGCATACGTAGTACTTCATAACCAACGCATACGTAGTACTTCATAACCAACGCATACGTAGTACTTCATAACCAACGCATACGTAGTACTTTATAACCAACGCATACGTAGTACTTCATAACCAACGCATACGTAGTACTTCATAACCAACGCATACGTAGTACTTCATAACCAACGCATACGTAGTACTTCATAACCAACGCATACGTAGTACTTCATAACCAACGCATACGTAGTATTTCATAACCAACGCATACGTAGTACTTCATAACCATCGCATACGTAGTACTTCATAACCAACGCATACGTAGTACTTCATAACCAACGCATACGTAGTACTTCATAACCAACGCATACGTAGTACTTCATAACCAACGCATACGTAGTACTTTATAACCAACGCATACGTAGTACTTCATAACCAACGCATACGTAGTACTTCATAACCAACGCATACGTAGTACTTCATAACCATCGCATACGTAGTACTTCATAACCAACGCATACCTAGTACTTCATAACCAACGCATACGTAGTACTTCATAACCAACGCATACGTAGTACTTCATAACCAACGCATACGTAGTACTTCATAACCAACGCATACCTAGTACTTCATAACCAACGCATACGTAGTACTTCATAACCAACGCATACGTAGTACTTCATAACCAACGCATACGTAGTATTTCATAACCAACGCATACGTAGTACTTCATAACCATCGCATACGTAGTACTTCATAACCAACGCATACGTAGTACATACGTAGTACTTTATAACCAACGCATACGTAGTACTTCATAACCAACGCATACGTAGTACTTCATAACCAACGCATACGTAGTACTTCATAACCAACGCATACGTAGTACTTCATAACCAACGCATACGTAGTACTTCATAACCAACGCATACGTAGTATTTCATAACCAACGCATACGTAGTACTTCATAACCATCGCATACGTAGTACTTCATAACCAACGCATACGTAGTACTTCATAACCAACGCATACGTAGTACTTCATAACCAACGCATACGTAGTACTTCATAACCAACGCATACGTAGTACTTCATAACCAACGCATACGTAGTACTTCATAACCAACGCATACCTAGTACTTCATAACCAACGCATACGTAGTACTTCATAACCAACGCATACCTAGTACTTCATAACCAACGCATACGTAGTACTTCATAACCAACGCATACGTAGTACTTCATAACCAACGCATGGTGGGGACAGACTATACGTAGAAACCTGAAGAAGTCTTTTCCACCTGTAGCATCTCACACAACTAAACCTGTTAATCTGTAATATGAAACGTGAATGTTGGTTATACGGCACAAACTGTCGTCTGTCAGGGAAGTTTAAATCTAGTGCCGTCGTGCCCGGGTTGGCTCAGTGGTAGAGCAGGCCCACATGTACTGAGAGGTTTATGCCTCGACACAGAGGTCCAGGGTTCAAATCTGACCTGTGAGGATTTCCTGCATGTCTTCCCCTCTCTCACCCCTCTCTCCCCCCTCTCTCCCCCCTCTCTCACCTAGCTGTCCTGTCAATTAAAGGTGGAAAAGCCCATTAGAAATGTTCTCACAACCACTTGAGAAACCTACCTGTCGTCCTCCTGAGGTTCCTGGAGATCATTGAGACGGTTCCTCGGATCATGTTAATCCTCAATCTCTGAGAGAAAAGACAGAAATAAACCGTCTACTGTCCATCAGACGTGTGCACTGATGTAGAAATGTTCCTGTATGAAGAGGAAGATGAAGCAACATACTTTGTGTGAATTCGGATCACCACTCCTTTATCATTATTAGACCTACCTACAAACCAGCTCAGTGGTCACCTGGCAGGCCCGGATTGGCTAATCGGGAGCACCGGGAAAATTCCCGGTGGGCCGGTCTATTTTTTTGGCCGCGAGGGCCGTTGTTGTCATGGCACTGGGTTGAAATATGGATGCTGTCCCTACGGCTGCCTGCACTCACAGCAGCCCCACTCTTTTTATTCATTATTTTATCGCAGTCTCACTCTTTCTTATTTAATATTTTCTCGCAGAGTGCAGCCTGCAGGTTAATGATGACGTGATTATCGTTTGACTCCCTGCCCCCCCCCCCCCCCCCCCCCCGCCCCGACACGGCACCTTGCAAGTTGCTCAAAATAAAAAAGTCAGATAACAATAGATAACAGGAAGCGCAAAGGCGGCGCTGAAAAGGCCAGAATAAAACAGAAGAAAGCTTTGGAAAGTGACGCGGCCAAATCTTCTAAGCTGAGCACATTTTCCCTCAAAACAACAAATGAAGACGACGAGGCCGGTCAGTAAGCTAACGTTAAGGTAGTTAGGAGCAGTGCAAGAGGCTCGCGACCGTGCAAAACAACGTTGTCTGCAAACCACCGTTCATGTATCAAACGTTTTTCTTGTAGCTGTTCAGCAGCAGCCGCCTCTAGTCCGGTTTGCTGCTAACAGTGAAGAGCAGCGAGGCCCGGTAACGTTACCGAGCTCCAGTCATGAGCCCACCACACCAGAACCCTGCTCAATGAAACATGCCCTGAGATTATTATACATTAATAACAATGAATCATTAATGAAACTGACTTGACTAGATTTGAAAGCTTTGTAAAAAGGGGATATTTGTGGTGATTTAGTGTCAGACACAGAGCCAGGTGTGAAGAGACTAATGTTCTCACTGTGAGACACAGGTAAGCTGCTGATGTACCATAATGTGTGAATAAGAAAACGTTATCACTGAAAAACATGCTTTTCTTACTTAGTATCTTACCTGTTTCCAGTTCAAATATCTAAATATTCTTAATTCAAGATACATTTACTAGACAAGTGAAATTATGTCGTTTTCTGAAAAAAAACCTAAAAATTAAGTGATTTAGTTTTTTTCTTGTTGCTTAAAACAAGCTAAATCTAAAACTATTATTTTTGGCAGATAATGTAGCTTGTTTTAAGCAAAAATCACTTAATTTTGAGGTGTTTTTTCATACTTGTTTAGTAAATTTCTTTTAGATATTTGGACTGGAAACGAGACAAAAATACTAAGTAAGAAAAGCATTGTTTTTGCAGTGATCACATTAGTTACAATATAACAACTTTCTATGCCCAAGTGTTACTAGTGACCCATTATGTTGTTAATCAAACAATAGTGAATATACAAAGCTCACGATTGAAAGGGAATAGGATAAAAGTAATATGAATTAAGCCTTTAGTCGTGAACTAAAGTGGGCCGGTCTAAGGCTGAAAATGAGTCCCAGTCCGGCCCTGTCACCTGGGCAGGGAGTGTTTGTTTCATCTTTTCGATTTACAAACCTGTAATCATCACAACAGAAGAACTGGTATCTGTAGGGAACAATCATATTACTGGTGCATCATTTCTGTGTTAGTAGTTTTGAATGAATTGTCTTCAGAGATGAAGATATAAACTTTATTTCCCCCAAAACAGGAGACTCAGGTGATCAAGGTGCGGATACACAAACTAGTACGTAGAGTAAATGTGGCAGGTAAGAGATTTTTGCAACAGAGTGCAAAGGAAAGTGAAGATATAATTAACAAAAAGAGCGAAAAGAGAACGTTAGAGCACCTGTGTGTAAATGATGATTCTACATAAATATGAAGAACACAGACACGGTCGCTGCTTCCTAAAACAGGAAGAAAAGCTGGCAAAAAAACAGCCGACGCTGTAAATGTGTAAATCAAAAGGGCTTATCAATACCACTTCCC
The DNA here is from genome assembly GCA_023631565.1 of Gymnocephalus cernua. Lineage (NCBI taxonomy): Eukaryota > Metazoa > Chordata > Actinopteri > Perciformes > Percidae > Gymnocephalus > Gymnocephalus cernua. Next base: position 44,626,042 of record CM042426.1, on the reverse strand, counting down.
CATCAGTCAGGACCAAGATCTGGCCATAATTATGCTTGTGCTTTCCATTGCTGCAGACTATTACTGTAGAATGACACACAGTATTACTAAAGCACATGAACAGGGAAACATTTACAGCCAGTTGTACAGTAGGATGCAGACAGTAAAGCATTAGTTAACATCCATCATGTCAACAAAATGTAAAGTAACAATTAGAACAAAACTGATGGATATCAGCAACAACATGAAAACAAGAATATTACAGCTGTGTGTGTGTGTGTGTGTGTGTGTGTGTGTGTGTGTGTGTGTGTGTGTGTGTGTGTGTGTGTGTGTGTGTGTGTGTGTGGGTGGGTGTGGGGGTGTGTGTGTGTGTGTGTGTGTGTGTGTGTGTGTGTGTGGGTGGGTGGGTGGGTGTGTGTCTGTGTGTGGGTGTGTACGTGTGTGTGTGTGTGTGTGCGCGCGCGCGCATGTGTGTGTGTGTCGGCGTGTGTGTGTGTGTGTGTGTGTGTGTGTGCGTGTGTGTGTGGGTGGGTGGGTGGGTGGGTGTGTGTCTGTGTGTGGGTGTGTGCGTGTGTGTGTGTGTGTGTGTGTGTGTGTCGGCGTGTGTGTGTGTGTGTGTGTGTGTGTGTGTGTGTGTGTGTGTGTGTGTGTGTGTGTGTGTGTGTGTGTGTGTGTGTGTGTGTGTGTGGAAACACGACAGGAAGTCTTTTATTAACCAAACAACATGAACCAGAAATAAAACTCTTCAGGTTTAGTGTGAGTCAGCCTGTTGACATGTTCAGTCCTCTGTAGACTAGAACTCTACAGTCCTCTCCTTGTTTGGGGCATTTTAATTAACATTTACATTCTTTATTATGTGCTGTTACAGGCTGCATATTCTACATTTTAGCTTTGAAACAATGTTTGAAATGTGTTCTTAATCAAGAGGAAAACATTCAACTCTGAATGACTTCCTCCATCTGCTGGTGACTAAATGACATGACAGCATTCCCAGGTGTCCATAACTGACCACATTATCTCTGAATCACGAGGTTTAGTTACGTAGTTCAGGAATTGTCCAATTGCAATGCTCACGCTCTGCATAAAGCTGTCCTCTATTGTAGCTGTAATGTCTTCCTCTAACTCTGGGACAGAACTGGGTTGGCCCCCCAACACTAAACAACTCTGATTAACAGAAGTGTAACGTAAGAGAGAGACATACTGTATATTTAGTCTGACTGGGTGACATGAACACTGACATGCAACATGTTTTCTGTTAGTGTTGCTGAGAAATACAAATGTTGTTAAACTGGTTTAGTGTGAGTCAGCCTGTTGATATGTTC
>CM042426.1:44604741-44612241 GCA_023631565.1 Gymnocephalus cernua | reverse complement strand
CACTTAGATTTTAGATAAATAATCATCAGTAATGTCTGTAATTTAAAGAGGGGAAAAGGCAAATAACAGAACAGCTAAAACAGTTCAGAGAAGTACATCACTTTACTGTAATGCAGCCTTTAAAACCAGGAAAAAAACTAAACTTGTCATATCACGATATCTGAAATCTAAGACGATATCTAGTCTCATATCACGATGTCGATATAATATCCATATATTTCCAGCCCTAGCTTGATTGATTCCCTCTGTTGTTGTTGTTGTCAGATTTAAACGGTTTACGGCATTACGTGTCTTACTGAAATTTGTGAAATCCATAAAATAATAAACTTTTCTCTTTACAAACAATAACAGAAGATGGAAGTAATTTCATAAACATTGTAGCTAGTGATGGCGAACTGAAGCTTTCAATCCAGTTGTATCAAAAAAAAGCTTCAGCACTCTCTGAGGACATCTGGTGGTGAAAGTGTGTCACAAACTGTTTCACAGATATTAGCCATGAATGTCTTTGAGTCGAAGATGAATACATGTTGAGTATGAATCCATGGATAAATAAATAATGACATAAATAACTAACCCTATTTTGGACCTTGCATGAATAAAAATGTAATTGCCTTCTCCGCAGGGTTCCTCGATTTCAAACTTCCAAACTTCTACAGCTCCTACAAATCAGTTTACACCAAACCCAGACGAGTTCATTCAGACTTCAAACTAGTGACATAACATAAAACAGTTCACTATAAACTAAAAATAAAGTAAAATAATTACATGCGTATATTAAAATAATGCATTTCTAAACTTAACACAGAACTTATATTAACATGTAAAGTATTTAATCACAAACGCACACACACACAGTGAGGCTTTTGGTTGTAAACGTGTCATGTGTTTGTAAACAATATGAATAAAGAACACATTTCTGTGGTTATACTGAGTACGTAGCCTGAGCACCATTGTCTCCTCAGCCTAACAGGTGAGAGAGTCAGTGCAGAAGGCGTTGAAGCAGGGCTTCACGGGTAACACCACTAGTTGTAGCTACCTCTGATTGTTTGATTGCTGACGTTAGCTCAGAACGCCGTTCCAGTGACGGCCTTTGTTGTGTCTGATTACTTGTAGCCAGCGGTCATTTCTAAAACGTGTTAGCACGCCGTTAGCATCTTGTAGGCTACTCGTCGCAAAGTGACGCGTGCGCGACTCAAATCGCCACTCGACTCACATCACACAGTGACAGTTGTGTTTGAATAAAGATTGATTGTGTTTCAGTGATCTGTGCGCCGGTCTGATCGGAGGACTCGGAGTCACTCCCAGCGGGAACATCGGAGCTAACGGAGTCGCCATCTTTGAATCGGTTTGTGTGTGTGTGTGTGTGTGTGTGTGTGTGTGTGTGTGTCTTTACATGTTTCAGTTTAGGGTAATGAATTAATGGGGGGGGATCCTTTATTAAAAAGTTGAACCTGTTTCGGGACATTGTGGTTGCCCCCCCCCCCCAGGTCCACGGCACGGCCCCCGACATCGCCGGCCTGGACATGGCCAACCCAACCGCCCTGCTGCTCAGCGCCGTCATGATGCTGCGTCACATGGGTCTCCATGACTACGGCAACAAGATCCAGACGGCCTGTTTCGACACCATCAGAGACAAGAAGGTGACACACACACACACACACACACAGAGACAGACACACACAGAGACACAGACACACACACAGAGACACACACACACACACACACACACACACACACACAGAGACACACACACACACAGACACACACACACAGAGACACACACACACACAGAGACAGACACACACACAGAGAGAGAGACTCCGCAGAGATTCTGCAGTTTTAGGCACCAACCAAACTGCCTGTTGTGATGATGTCATGTCATGTTGTAATGGTGTGGTGATGTCATGTTGTGATGATGTAATGGTATGATGATGTCATGTTGTGATGATGTCATGTTGTGATGTTGTAATGTTGTGTGATGTGATGATGTCATGGTGTGATGATGTCATGTTGTAATGGTGTGGTGATGTCATGTTGTGATGATGTAATGGTATGATGATGTCATGTTGTTTGTGTCTCAGGTGCTGACGAAGGACCTCGGAGGAAACTCCAAGTGTTCAGAGTTTACAGCTGATATTTGCCGCCGCATCCAGGACCTGGACTGAAGCTACGCACACACCGCACGCCACACGCCGCTGGGGGACGCCCTGACTCCCTCTTCACCTCCCTCCCTCCCTCCCTCCCTCTCTTCCTCCCTCCCTCCCCCTGTTGACTGGTGTTTACACAAAGAAAGAAATCATATTTCCTGTACCGAGGCGATAGACAAGAAGCCTTTTATTGTCATTATATTGCTTGTGTCTGGGGGCGGAGCTTGTGTCCCTGGAGGCGGGGCTTGTCTCATAGGGGGCGGGGCTTCTGCGGCAGCTACAGAACATGATGAAACATTCACAGCAAACATACGCACAAATGTTTTCCGTGACCAACAGCGAATGTTTTTACTGAATCACAACATTCATATTAACGTCGGCTCTCTGCTTTGTTTTTCTGGACAGTTTTTGGATAATTATATATCAGCTATTTTTTTAACGGTAAACCTGTGTAACCGTAACTTATTTATTGTTTCCTGTTGCTGTCTCATGCTGCTCTCTCTCTCTCTCTCTCTCTCTCTCTCTCTCTCTCTCTCTCTCTCTCTCTCTCTCTCTCTCTCTCTCTCTCGCTCTCTCTCTCTCTCATAAAGGAAGAGAAGTGTGCTGCATCTCTTCTGCTTCTTTCACATGTTCATTTATTAAAAAGGGCTGTAAGGAAAGATTAACCCTGAGTTGTTGTTGTTGTCTGTTTATAAGGAAGATGAATCAATAATCAGATCAATAATGGGATGAGAAGCACTTTCAGTGACATTTTAAACATCAACGATCATGACCTCATTCAGCCAGAGAGACGGAACGATGTTAATATCTTCTCCAACTTCCTGTTTGTAGTGTGAATGTTCAGGACAGGCAACGCCACGCGAGTCAAAAGTTAAGCAAGTTTTTTCGGAAAAAGCAACAACAAAAAAATTGGAAAAGAGTCAAATTTGAAAAAAAAGTGACAAAAAATACAAAATTTTTACAGAATTATGTTTATTTTTTTTCTTAAATTTTTTTATTTGTTTTACATATTAGTTTGTTAGTTAGTTCAGAGATGCAATGACAACTAGGAGACACTGAGTGACAACTGAGCATGCGCCGGACCCATGACGTCACAGGGACACGCCCCCCTGTTTACAGGCTCTGACAAGCTGTCAGAGATTAGAGCAGGAACACAGTAAAGTTCACCCGCAAATTAAGTTCAGGGTGATTTTCATTATCTGGCCTTTTTTTTTTTTAATAATGTTTGATTTAGGCTAAGTGTGACTCTCTGTCTCCATGTTTCTGTGTCTGAGTGTCTGATGTGAACAACAATCTCTGAAACTGGTCCAGAATTAAACAAGAAATCACCACCACCAAACCCACCAGACTCCATGTAAATAATCAGGACTTTTATCATCGTAAAACTCACTTCATTCAAAGTGGACAGAAACTAAAAAAAACTACCAAAAGTCGTCTTGGTTCATCTTTCCACTGTTCCAACAATCACCACTCTGGTCTGGTTGGAATAAACCCTTAATTCACCCATTTACATGTGGAGATATGCTGGCTCTATACACGCTAAAAGTAGTGATTATTTACATGGAGTCTGGCTCTATACACGCTAAAAGTAGTGATTATTTACATGGAGTCTGGCTCTATACACGCTAAAAGTCCTGATTATTTACATGGAGTCTGGCTCTATACACACTAAAAGTCCTGATTATTTACATGGAGTCTGGCTCTATACACACTAAAAGTCCTGATTATTTACATGGAGTCTGGCTCTATACACGCTATAAGTCCTGATTATTTACATGGAGTCTGGCTCTATACACGCTAAAAGTAGTGATTATTTACATGGAGTCTGGCTCTATACACGCTAAAAGTAGTGATTATTTACATGGAGTCTGGCTCTATACACGCTAAAAGTAGTGATTATTTACATGGAGTCTGGCTCTATACACGCTAAAAGTAGTGATTATTTACATGGAGTCTGGCTCTATACACGCTAAAAGTCCTGATTATTTACATGGAGTCTGGTTCTATACACGCTAAAAGTCCTGATTATTTACATGGAGTCTGGTGGGAGATAGACATTTTAGTTAAAGTTTAGTTTAAGATCCTTTTAGTTTAACATGAAACAGCTCAGTTAGAGACAAAATACAGTAGTAGTCATAGAAATAAAATGCATTTTTTACTTTATTTATTGAAATATTACACAACTTCTTCCTGAATTGTTTTTGCTGAAATATGAAGACTTTTAAATTAAAATATAACGACAATTTTTCTTAAAATGTTACGACATGTATTTCCATGGTAGTAGTCTTGTTTTTACGTGTTTTATTGTGAAAAGCCCGCCCCGGATGTGTGTTGCGGTGTACTGTGTGCAGCTTGAATCTGCTGCCGTGTTTCCTGCTTCCTCCCTCTGTGTATCGGTGTCAGTGGACAGAACCAGAACGGGACCAGAACCACAGTCCCACAGTTCCCTTGTTCCCAGTAGAGTATCGGCGCGTGCGAAGGGCCGGAGCGTCCGGCGGGAAAATGGCGAAGACGTACGACTATCTGTTCAAGCTGCTGCTGATCGGTGACAGCGGAGTGGGGAAGACGTGCCTGCTGTTCCGGTTCAGCGAGGACGCCTTCAACACCACCTTCATCTCCACCATCGGTGAGTCACGAACACCGGCTAACGGGGGTCCAAACAACCGGCTATCCTCCTCCTCTTCCCCGCTGAACGCTGTCACTTTACCGGAGAGCCGTTAGCGCTGTTACAGCCCTCTCACAGCCGTTAGTTAGCGAGGGTCTATTTCCTAGGATGGCGACGGAATGTCCCGCCCTACTCTGCCCTACTCTGCCTCTGATTGGCTCAGCCTGACACTCTTAACCAATCACACTCCTTATGCCGAAACCGAGTACTCTGAACTAAAGATATACAAAATAAAAAATATCTGATCAGCCAAAGTAGCCGGAGAACAACTTTCTTTTTTAAATTATGACAACTTTTTTTTTCTTAAGTATCTGTAATCATGATTATTATATGATTTCTAGTTTGGGTTATAATTCACTCTGCAACCACAGTCAGCAGGTCAAAGGACACGCACACAGACACACACACACACACACACACACACACACACACACACACACACACACACACACACACACACACACACACACACACACACACACACACACACACACACACACACACACTGGTGCGTCAGAGCGATCTGTTCTTCTGGTGGAAACAGGAAGTGGAACTGTCTTCTGTCTACTCAGTGACACAGAAAGAGAGAGAGAGTGTGTGTGTGTATCTGTGTGTCTCTGTGTGTGTGTGTGTGTGTGTGTATCTGTGTGTCTGTTTGTGTGTGTGTGTATCTGTGTGTCTCTGTGTGTGTGTGTGTGTGTGTGTGTGTGTGTGTATGTATGTATGTGTGTGTGTGTGTGTGTATCTGTGTGTCTCTGTGTGTGTGTGTGTGTGTGTGTGTGTGTGTGTGTGTGTCTCTCTGTGTGTGTGTGTGTGTGTGTGTGTGTGTGTGTGTGTGTGTGTGTGTGTCTCTGTGTGTGTGTGTGTGTGTGTGTGTGTGTGTCTCTGTGTGTGTGTGTGTGTGTGTGTGTGTGTGTGTGTGTGTGTGTGTGTGTGTGTGTGTGTGTGTGTGTGTATTATTGAGCTGTTGACACTGAAACAGGAAGTTGTGTTACCCGTCTGCTGACTCTGTGATGTCATAAGAGAGTGATGATGCTGTACCGTGACGTCCATGCTCCTAACGTTTAGGGGCCGGTATTGGAGAAATTAACAACAACAATCTTTTATAGAGTACTTGAAAACCAAATACTTGAGTTAAAGTACAAGTATTTGGTTTTTAAGTAAAAGTGAAAAAAACTTTAATAATGAACTTTATGGCCAAAGGTGTGTAACGTTATCTTCATCACCACTGTCGCCGGGGTGGTCATCGTCTGTTACCATGGCAGCAGAGCCTGCACCAGGTGCCTCCATGACCCTTATGGCGTTGTTCCATCACGTGGTACCTGCTCGCCTCGCCTCGCCTGTACTCGCCTCGCCTGTACTCGCCTCGCCTGTACTCGCCTCGCCTGTACTCGCCTCGCCTGTACTCGCCTCGCCTGTACTCGCCTCGCCTGTACTCGCCTCGCCTGTACTCGCCTCGCCTCGCCTGTACTCGCCTCGCCTGTACTCGCCTCGCCTCGCCTGTACTCGCCTCGCCTGTACTCGCCTCGCCTGTACTCGCCTCGCCTGTACTCGCCTCGCCTCGCCTGTACTCGCCTCGCCTGTACTCGCCTCGCCTCGCCTGTACTCGCCTCGCCTCGCCTGTACTCGCCTCGCCTCGCCTGTACTCGCCTCGCCTCGCCTGTACTCGCCTCGCCTGTACTTGCCTCGCCTGTACTCGCCTCGCCTCGCCTGTACTCGCCTCGCCTCGCCTGTACTCGCCTCGCCTGTACTCGCCTCGCCTGTACTCGCCTCTCCTGTACTCGCCTCGCCTGTACTCGCCTCTCCTGTACTCGCCTCGCCTGTACTCGCCTCTCCTGTACTCGCCTCGCCTGTACTCGCCTCTCCTGTACTCGCCTCGCCTGTACTCGCCTCTCCTGTACTCGCCTCGCCTGTACTCGCCTCGCCTGTACTCGCCTCGCCTGTACTCGCCTCTCCTGTACTCGCCTCTCCTGTACTCGCCTCGCCTGTACTCGCCTCTCCTGTACTCGCCTCGCCTGTACTCGCCTCGCCTGTACTCGCCTCGCCTGTACTCGCCTCGCCTCTCCTGTACTCGCCTCGCCTGTACTCGCCTCGCCTGTACTCGCCTCGCCTGTACTCGCCTCTCCTGTACTCGCCTCGCCTGTACTCGCCTCGCCTGTACTCGCCTCGCCTGTACTCGCCTCGCCTCTCCTGTACTCGCCTCGCCTGTACTCGCCTCTCCTGTACTCGCCTCGCCTGTACTCGCCTCTCCTGTACTCGCCTCGCCTGTACTCGCCTCTCCTGTACTCGCCTCGCCTGTACTCGCCTCTCCTGTACTCGCCTCGCCTGTACTCGCCTCGCCTGTACTCGCCTCGCCTGTACTCGCCTCTCCTGTACTCGCCTCTCCTGTACTCGCCTCGCCTGTACTCGCCTCTCCTGTACTCGCCTCGCCTGTACTCGCCTCGCCTGTACTCGCCTCGCCTGTACTCGCCTCGCCTCTCCTGTACTCGCCTCGCCTGTACTCGCCTCGCCTGTACTCGCCTCGCCTGTACTCGCCTCGCCTCGCCTGTACTCGCCTCGCCTGTACTCGCCTCGCCTCGCCTGTACTCGCCTCGCCTGTACTCGCCTCGCCTGTACTCGCCTCGCCTGTACTCGCCTCGCCTGTACTCGCCTCGCCTGTACTCGCCTCGCCTGTACTCGCCTCGCCTG
>CM042426.1:44577241-44599741 GCA_023631565.1 Gymnocephalus cernua | reverse complement strand
CATTCATACTTTTCCACCAATTCTCACTACTTCAGCTTCTTCTTACGGATTTAAGCTGTTCATCCACTTTAGCTTAAGCAATTTAGCTATTCAGCATTCCCACATATTTTCTGCAGGAAATGCATGTTTTTTAGTTTTTCTTCTTATTCTGTACGTTTTTTGGCTGTCTGTAACCTCTGCATACTTTCAGCTATTAAAACCATTCAACTTTTACAATCTTCAGCTCTTTCAGCAGATGACGGGACTTCTTCAACCTTTTTTCTACTATTTATACTTTTTTTAAATATTAAGCTTTCAAACATTTTATTTTAACATTAAAGTCAATGAGAGCAAGCTTCAAATCCTTCAAATCCTCTTTTGCTTCAAAATGTATCTCCTCCTACATTCTTTCACCTACAGACGTGATTCAAACTTTAAACTATTCATGAGAAAGTCAGGTATTAGGCTATGACTTTTCGGTTTGATATCTGTTACAGTTTTTGTGAAAAAAGCTGTTTAAGTTTAGTGATCATTTCAGGATTGTTTGATTTTGCTGAGTGATGTGACAGATTTGAGCGTGGACCTTTGAAAAAATTATCTTTGTCCTCGCTCTATAAACTGCTCTCCCATCCACAATTTTAACTTTGTGTTAAAATGTAATACACAATTTATACATCAAAACGTAAGTATTTTGTCTAGTTTCAGGCAATGTGCTCAGTTATGCGATACAACTTATACTTTTGGCTCGGTGAGCTTCCAAATGACAACAGTTCCAAATCTTCCTCCATTCGCTGTCATGTAAAACGTGCTCCACATTTGAGCAAGACACTTAACCCCAGTTGCAATTGGAAGTCGCTGTCTTTCTCTTCCTCTCTCTTTCATTCTCTCTCTCTCTATCACTCTCTCTCACTGTCTCTTTTCTTTCTTTCTCTCTCTTTTTGTTCCTCTCTCTCCCCCTCTCTCTCTCACGCTCACTCCCTCTCTCCCTCTTTCATATTTCTGCATTTTCATCTACGTATGTTTCTCACAGCATTTGGAAGTCTTCCATACTTATTCATAATTTCAGTTAGAAAATGAATTCAGACCTCACAATGTTCTACATCGTTTGGCATCGTTGAACTTTTCAAGCCGACAATTCAGTTTAGCGTCAGCTTTTTAAAAAAAAAACTTTAAATATTCCACGGCCTCGTCCCAGAGTTTACAGTTATTAATCATAACGGCCTCGTCCCAGAGTTTACAGTTATTAATCATAACGGCCTCGTCCCAGAGTTTACAGTTATTAAACATAACGGCCTCGTCCCAGAGTTTACAGTTATTAATCATAACGGCCTCGTCCCAGAGTTTACAGTTATTAAACATAACGGCCTGGTCCCAGAGTTTACAGTTATTAAACATAACGGCCTCGTCCCAGAGTTTACAGTTATTAAACATAACGGCCTCGTCCCAGAGTTTACAGTTATTAAACATAACGGCCTCATCCCAGAGTTTACAGTTATTAAACATAACGTCCCAGAGTTTACAGTTATTAAACATATCGGCCTCATCCCAGAGTTTACAGTTATTAAACATAACGGCCTCGTCCCAGAGTTTACAGTTATTAAACATAACGGCCTCGTCCCAGAGTTTACAGTTATTAAACATAACGTCCCAGAGTTTACAGTTATTAAACATAACGGCCTGGTCCCAGAGTTTACAGTTATTAAACATAACGTCCCAGAGTTTACAGTTATTAAACATAACGGCCTCGTCCCAGAGTTTACAGTTATTAAACATAACGGCCTCGTCCCAGAGTTTACAGTTATTAAACATAACGGCCTCGTCCCAGAGTTTACAGTTATTAATCATAACGTCCCAGAGTTTACAGTTATTAAACATAACGGCCTCGTCCCAGAGTTTACAGTTATTAAACATAACGGCCTCGTCCCAGAGTTTACAGTTATTAATCATAACGTCCCAGAGTTTACAGTTATTAAACATAACGGCCTCGTCCCAGAGTTTACAGTTATTAAACGTAACGGCCTCGTCCCAGAGTTTACAGTTATTAAACATAACGGCCTCGTCCCAGAGTTTACAGTTATTAAACATAACGGCCTCGTCCCAGAGTTTACAGTTATTAAACATAACGGCCTCGTCCCAGAGTTTACAGTTATTAAACATAACGGCCTCGTCCCAGAGTTTACAGTTATTAAACATAACGGCCTCGTCCCAGAGTTTACAGTTATTAATCATAACGTCCCAGAGTTTACAGTTATTAAACGTAACGGCCTCGTCCCAGAGTTTACAGTTATTAAACATAACGGCCTCGTCCCAGAGTTTACAGTTATTAAACATAACGGCCTCGTCCCAGAGTTTACAGTTATTAAACATAACGGCCTCGTCCCAGAGTTTACAGTTATTAAACATAACGGCCTCGTCCCAGAGTTTACAGTTATTAAACATAACGGCCTCGTCCCAGAGTTTACAGTTATTAAACATAACGGCCTCGTCCCAGAGTTTACAGTTATTGAACATAACGGCCTCGTCCCAGAGTTTACAGTTATTGAACATAACGGCCTCGTCCCAGAGTTTACAGTTATTAAACATAACGGCCTCGTCCCAGAGTTTACAGTTATTAAACATAACGGCCTCGTCCCAGAGTTTACAGTTATTAAACATAACGGCCTCGTCCCAGAGTTTACAGTTATTAAACATAACGGCCTCGTCCCAGAGTTTACAGTTATTAAACATAACGGCCTCGTCCCAGAGTTTACAGTTATTAAACATAACGGCCTCGTCCCAGAGTTTACAGTTATTAAACGTAACGGCCTCGTCCCAGAGTTTACAGTTATTAAACATAACGGCCTCGTCCCAGAGTTTACAGTTATTAAACGTAACGGCCTTGTCCCAGAGTTTACACGTCTAGGTATATGAAAAGATAAATAATGCTTTTAAAAAGTTTTTAATAAGTGTACATGAAGCAACTAATGTCAACATGGACAAAATCATGAATGTACTAATTTGCTTTTTTATGATGACCTGGCCAAAGTAACAACACATCTAGAAAGTTCTGTTTTCACAATGATTCACTAGGATTATGATATTATTGCAATATGTAAATCTACATGGACTCTTAATTTAACATATGGTTGGAAGTAAAAATTGATCCAAAACGTTTTTCTTCTTCTTCTTTTGCCAGTCAAATTAAATTTAATAAGTGCATACTGAAACATTACACTGTGACCCCAAAAAAACAGTTTCAGGCTCAGGATTTTTTTTACTGTAAGCCCTGTGAATCATCTCTCTGTGTTCATTGGACAAACAGGAAGCTGACGGTGTGTTTTATGTTTGCAGGGCATCATGCTGGTGTACGACATCACCAACGAGAAATCCTTCGACAACATCAGGAACTGGATACGCAACATTGAGGAGGTAGGCGCCGCCCGCTCTGACATCACGACATCATGCTCTCGGAGGAATCCTCTCTGTCTCTGTGTCTGTCTCTCTAGCTACGTTTCCATCCACTTGTCAATCGAATTATCTGAAGTTCGATAAAAAAACTCATGCGAATAAAGCCGGTGAAAGTGTGTTTCCATCCAACGGCTTTAAAGCGAATGAAAACCTGTGCGTAATGATGTCACGTACTGTTTTGCGATCAAATTGGTATATCGAATTGATTTGAGACAGTTGAGAAAGTTTTGCTAGACAAAATGGATCGCGCCATCTACCAATAAATGATCAATATTACACAAGTTGTAATATTGATCATGTGTCAGCTGATAGCAACATATCAAGCTATAATAAGAAAACAACGACGCTATCAACACATTGCTATGATGATGCAGATGCAGGTAAATGCCCAACGTCATCGGAGGCGGCCTGTGGCGTGGGAACGACGGCGCTCCAAACAGTTCTGGGAGATCGTGGTTCAGAGACACTTCATGGAAACCCTTTGGTTGAAGCTTATTCGGATGACCAAGACAACATTTGACCTGTTGTGGTTATTTAATTGGCCCGTCCCTTTCCCCAGATGTTAGCTATTGCCCTCCGGTTCCAACCGAGAAGCGTATCGCCATTGCGCTCTACAAACTGGCTACATGCGCAGAGTACAGAGTGGTAGGCGAAACGTTTGGAGTCAGCAAAACCACCGTGCAGTGGTGTGTTTACACCATGTGCAATGCCATACGAACGAGGATGATGCAAAGGCATATATACCTACCTGGAGTGGATGAGGCGCATGATATCTCACTGCGTAACTCCAGAGCGCACCTTGTGCCACAGGTGTATGGCGCAATAGACGGGACTCACGTCCCGATTAGACCGCCTGCTGAAGGCTGCAGGTCTGGCCATCAATCGTACTAAAGGCTGTGGTAGACAATCGTTGCATCATAAGGGACATTTGTGTCGCCATTCCTGGTAGTGCGCATGGCGCGGCAGTCTTCACCACTTCTGACCTGTACAGGTGCGTCTGTTTACCTGGTAGATGGTACACTTAATCCTTAACCTTTGTTGGCCATTTCCTTCGCGAGTTCCTGATAAATTATGGCATTTCTTAGATTTTTGCTATCTAAAATAGACGTTATATTTTGTTCGTAAATTAAATTCAAAAAGTCTCTCGTCTTCTCGTTCGTCCACTTACATCTGTCTTTGTTGACACCAGAAATACTGGGCGGAAATGAACTAAAACTTCTTCTTTGTTTTGCAACCATAAAATGACCTAAAACTTAATCGCAATTCATTATTTATTAGGCAAATAACGTTTCCATCAGCGGTTATCGCATAAGCCGTATATCGATCAAGAAAGAAAATCTGATGAGACCGAACATATTTCATTTGAGTCAATATTCATGAAATTCAATCGAATTTGACTGTTTCCATTTTTCATTCAATATCACTTAATTCGGATAAAAACGTGTGGATGGAAACATAGCTTCTCTCTGTCTGTCTGTCCTAAATTAAATATCGCTGTGTGTTTGTTAAATAAGAAGTTTTTACGTGTGTGTGTGTGTGTGTGTGTGTGTGTGTGTGTGTGTGTGTGTGTGTGTGTGTGTGTGTGTGTGTGTGTGTGTGTGTGTGTGTGTGTGTGTGTGTGTGTGTCCAGCATGCGTCTTCAGACGTGGAGCGGATGATTCTAGGAAACAAATGTGACATGAACGACAAGAGACAAGTGTCCAAGGAGAGAGGAGAGAAGGTAGGTCCTCCGACTCGGAAACTTAAGTATATATATAATAACTTGTTCAGATTTATTCCCAGATTTGATTTATTATTTGAGTAAATGAAGTTTAACTTTGTGTTTGTTCAGCTCGCCATCGATTACGGGATCAAGTTCCTGGAAACCAGCGCCAAGTCCAGCCTCAACGTGGAGGAGGCGAGTCATGACTTAGCACTTTATCATCACTCAGCACTTTATCATGACTTAGCACTTCATCAGGTCCAACACATACAGAGAGAGTGAGAGTTGATAATGAGATGATTTCTCTCTGCAGGGATTCTACACACTGGGCAGAGACATCATGACTCGACTCAACAGGAAGATGGTGAGTCTAAAGGGGGAGGGAGGGAGGGAGAGAGAGAGAGATGGAGAGGGAGAAGGGGTGGAGGGAGAGAGATGGGGAGGGAGGGAAGGAGGGAGATGGAGAGAGAGAGAGAGAGAGAGAAAGAGAGAGAGAGAGAGAGAGAGAGAGAGGGGAGGGAGAGAGAGAGAGATGGGGAGGTAGGGAGGGGGAGAGACAGAGAGATGGGGAGGGAGGGAGGGAGAGAGAGAGAGAGAGAGGGAGAGAGAAAAGAATAAACTTAGTTTTTTACAGGATAGGTTGACCTTTGACCTGTCTCCCTTTCTCCCTCTGTCTCTCTCTGTCTCTCTCTCTGTCTTCCTCTCTCCCTCTCTCTCTTTCTCTGTCTCCCTTTCTCCCTCTCTCCCTCTCTCTCTATCTCTCTCTCTCTCTCTCTCTCTCTCTCTCTCTCTCTCTGAGCGGATGTGTGAGTGGGAGTGCTGAGTGAGTCTACAGAGCGTGTGAATTTCTTTGTTTTTCTGTTTATTTGGGGTTGTGTTTATTGTGTTGTGTAGTTTTTGGTTATTAGTTGGTGGAGGTTTTCTTTCGGGTAGTTTGGTTGTCACGTGGTTGGTGCTGGAGAAGCTGACACGCCGACAGGTGCACTGTAAAACCTGATGAGTTTGAGTTGAACTAACTCAATCACTTAAGTTTATTAACTCAAACAATTTAAGCATGAAAAAATATTTGATTTGTTTCCATATAACTCAATTACTTATTGTTAAGATAACTTGGTTCATAGTACTAATTCCATTCAGTTAATATAACTTAATCTGTCAAGTATTTTCACTCAAATGTTGCATTTCTCCAAACTTATTCAAAATGTGTTAATAGAACTTATCTGATTTAAGTAAGACTAACTTAAATCCCTCTTCTTTATACAAACGTTACCACTTAAGTTTCATTTACTCAGTTTATTTCCACTAAAGCAAATGATTATGTATTAGTTGTGACAACTTTAAACTCTGTTGTGGCTACTCAATTAATTTGAGGAAACCGATTGCCTTAAACATTTTAAGTGGCATTAACACAATATAAACACACACGTCTGACACAACTTAAACTCTTTATTTAGTTGAATGCTGAATAACATATCAATGTTAAAGGGGTGATAGAATGATTATATGGGGTATTTCACACTGTTCCTTAAGGTCTCCTACCAGGGTACGTAACATTGGTTGACATGGGTGATTTTCTGTGGGCCCTTTTGCATCCCTGTGTAATAGCTCTATTTGGAACGAGAGCTTTTCTTCCAAATTATGAAGGACTAAAAATGACAAAAGGAAAAATAAATAAATAAATAAAAGTAGAAATAAATAAAGAAATGCAGAAATATAGTTAAAATAAATACATTTTGGTAATATAAATGGCTATTTCTGTAATTTTACATGTATTTATTTATGCATTTATATATGTATTTATATATGTATACATTTATTTATATATTTATGTATTTATATGTTTATTTATTTATTTCTACATTTATTTATTCCTGCATTTCCACATTTCTACATTTATTTTTCCTTGTGCCTGTATGCTAATTGAGTGGGCGGTGCCAACATCAGTCTGAAGATGGATTGGTTAGAGCGATGTGATAAATCTAGGCTGCTACTGCCTGGATTTCTCTGGTAAGGAGGAAGCCTACTCTGTAACGCTGCTGCTTGAGTTAAGCTGTTTTCAGTTTCCTGTAGCCTGGATGGAGACTTTTGTTCAAGCGTTTGCTGATGATTTAAGATCATTAGCGCAGGATTGTGAGAACAATGCGTCCAGTGACTATCTCCAGTTTCATTTGAGGATTTAGTTCAGATCAGCGCTGATATGGATGTCGAAGTTGAGGTAGCAGCAGCGGCGGAGTGGGACCAAAAAATCTACCGGGAAATTGAATAGACCCGGCCAGAGGCTGCACAGTTGACCAGCAGGCCGCGGCACACCAGGCCGCCGTTAGAACGTGCAATGTAGGCTACAGTATTATCTCAGACCGGTGTTGTGCCAAGGTACTTACCCCATGGATGTATTAAGAGGACTTACCCCCGCCAGGATTCGTATCCCCTGACCGCGGGAGCACACAACAGTTACATAGGGGATACACACAATAGCAGGCGGTTTTCACCTGATATGTTGTGTATCCCCATGTAACGTTTGTTATGAAATGGCTCCATATTATCTCAGGTTGTTTATTGTGACCTAGTAGACACATAAAATAGCACACATGAGGACAGGACAGACCCTTTGCATGTTAGGCAGGAAGTGATTCGCTTGAATAACTGTTTTTAACCTGAACTAATGTGTAAATTATTTCAGGTTAAAAACAGCCTGACATTGTGTCTATCTGTAACTTTATGGCAGACAGGTGAACAAAGCGGCTAGTTGAAAAGCCATATTAAACTAAATCAAATTAAAACAGAAATCACGCCCTCCCTCATTACACTAATACACATCACCTGATGATGCTCCAATCAAATTAGCATTCAGGTTTATATACAGTAGCTGGGAATTGGAAAATATGCACGAAAATGACGATAATGTAAAAATACTCAGTGTGTATGTACGTATTTATTGGTCTGTTGACAAGAGTTAATTTAGTAAATAACGAGATGGAACATTGATCTCTCCCTCCCTCTCTCTCTCCCTCCCTCCCTCCCTCCCTCCCTCTCTCCCTCTCTCTCTCTCTCCCTCCCTCCCTCTCCCTCTCTCTCTCCCTCAGAATGACAGCAGCCCGGTTGGAGGAGGCGGTCCAGTTAAGATCACTGAGTCTCGCTCCAAGAAGAACTTCTTCAGGTGTTCTCTGCTCTAGTTTCTGCTTCCTGTTTCTGACTGAAGGCCCGACGCACTGAACACCACACACCAACGGATCAGAGACAAAAAACACTGAAAAAGCTGCAAAAATGTCACAAAATTAGATAATACAAGACAAGTCTATAAAAAAAATGGCAAAAATGTGGAAGAAAACACACACACACACACAGAGAGAGACACACACAGAGACACACACACACACACACACACACACACACACAGAGACACACACACACACACACAGAGACACACACACAGAGACACACACACAGAGACACACACACACACACACACACACAGAGACACACACACACAGAGAGAGAGACACACACAGACACACACACACACACACACACAGAGACACACACACACACACACACAGAGACACACACACACACACACAGACACACACACAGAGACACACCACACGGTGCCGCAGCAGAAATAAAATGGTAATTTTTTTATTTTAACATTAGAGACTTTATTAGTATTACAGCGTAATGACGTCAGTACTTCCTGAGTGTCAACGCATTCAGCCGTCTATTAAACAGCTGTTGTTCAGAAGGCGTCGGACGCTTTCAGTACGTTTAGAGAGGAAGACTCGGCAGACGAGGAAGGGTTGAGAAGAGAGGAAGAGGCAGATCTGTTTCTATTTCTTACCAACGCTTGTGTCTCTCACTCTGTAAAGTTTTTTATCTTCATTTCAATTTTAAATACAGAGAAATCTCAAACTGTTGAACCAAAGACTGAACAATCTTCTAGATATTATGTAGATTATATCAAATATATCTGTTACATTATAGACACATTTATATTTAAAACATGCTTTGTTACCTAAATTCATTAAGTTTCAAGTTTATTTCATTCATAAAGCACTTTAAAATCAGACACGTTTTGCACCAAAGTGCTTCACAAAGACATACATACATATGTATATATGTAGGTATACTGGTCCAGTATTAATCAAGAACCAAGCTGTATTGTAATCCTACAGGACTAAAGTTCAGCAGCAGTTGGCGTCCACTAAAAGTTCTGTTTTGTCCCACCAGACTCCATGTAAATAATCACTACTTTTAGCGTGTACAGAGGCAGCATATCTCCACATGTAAATGGGTGAATTAAGGGTTTATTTCAACCAGACCAGAGTGGTGATTGTTGGAACAGTGGAAAGATGAACCAAGACGGCTTTTGGTAGTTTTATTTAGTTTCTGTCCACTTTGAATGAAGTGTGTTTTACGATGATAAAAGTCCTGATTATTTACATGGAGTCTGGTGGGTTTGGTGATGGTGATTTCTGGGCTGTTTTTTTATGTTGCGTAAAAAGCGGTGTAGAAAGAGCTTACACACTGGAATGGGCGTGGTTTAAACATGGAAAAGGGGCGGGATTTATCTCTGTCATTTCATTCGTTGCGAGTTTTAATCACTAAATGTGTAAAATCATAAAAGTCTGAAGTTTAGTTTTGCTTCCGTTTGTGTTTGTAATGAAATAATTGAAGTTTTTGATGCTTTTTATCTCTTTGTTGCTTTAACTTGAAACCACTCGAAGGAAAAAACTTTTTAAGAAAAGTTTTATTTTTTTTATTTTTTTAACATTTCAGAGGAATTTGTTTAAATTCTTATTTTTGTATTTCATGTTTAAAGAGTTTTATTCATATGCAACGGTTTTATTATTTTAATAGTTTCTGCTGCCTGAAGAATCAGAGATTTAATTATATATATAATTATATATTATTAGATTATTATAATTAAAATGTTTATTTCCTGTGTTTTTGAGATTTTGAAGGAAGATAAAATGTAAAAAGTTTTTGTACAAACGTTGTGAAACGTGTTGTTTACAGACTCACTGCAGCAGAATTATTATTATTAATAATAATAATAATATTGTATATTCATCTAGTGTGTCTCTGCTTTAACCCACTTCCTGTTTCTGAGACTGATCACAACTGACATTTATGAAAAATGGGTTTTTTTGGAGTTTGTCAGGAGAATAACAGATGCTCTTATTGTGAAAACCAGTTTAACTTTTAACCCTGTTTAATTCTTCAGTTTGCATATTCTTTCCATTTCCTGGTCTGTGATGTGATCGCAGCAGCTGATTGTAAAATAAACATTTTCTATCGTCTGTCTGGTTTCTGTTTCTGTCTCTTCTATCTCTAAACCCTCTCATCACTGTTTAAAGTCATAGTATAGTACAACCCCAAATCAGCAACAGTTGGGACAGTATGGAAAACACAAATAAAAAAAGAAAGTAGTGATTTCTAAATGTACTTTGACTTGTATTTCATTGCAGACAATACAACAGCACATCATTTAATGTGTTCCTCATGATTTTTATTGTTTGTTTTTGTTTAAAAAAAACAAAATTCCTATTTTGGTTCTTGCAACACATTTCAAAAGAAGTTGGAACAGTAAAGCATTTACCACTTTGTAATGTTGCCATTCCTTTTCACAACACTTAAAAGACGTTTAGGGACTGAAGACACCAAGTGATGAAGTGTTTCAGGTGGAATTTTGTCCCATTCTTGCTGCAAACAAGTCTAAAGGTGGGCAACAGTACAGGGTCTTCTTTGTCGCATTTTGCGCTTCAAAATGCGCCACACATTCTCTATTGGAGACAGGTCGGGACTGCAGGCAGGCCAGTCAAGTACCCGTATCCTCTTCCTCCGCAGCCAGGACTTTGTAATGTGTGTGTAGTGAAGCACAGTGAGGTGTAGTGAACGCAACTCCAGTAGCCCAGCAAAACTCCTCCCTTAGCTCCTCCCCCTGCCCAGGTGCAGTATAAAAGCCCTCAGCTGGCTCAGTTTAGCCTTTTGAGTGAGTAGGGTCCCCATTTTTAGTCTCTTTTGATGATTTAAAGTTGTTCCCCTAATTAACATGTGCCTTTTTGTGTTTTAGGTTCACCTGTTGCTGCTCTGCTTTACTTTGTTTTGTTAGGTTTGCTTTCTTTCTTTTCTTTAGTTTATTGATGACGTTTGGTTACTTGGAATATATTTCTTTTATTCAGTTTGAGTATATGTTCTGAGATTGTTTAGTTACCAATGGGATTGTTGGTTTTTGTTAATTTTTGATTCTTTGTTTCAGGAGTGTCCTTTTGTTCTCTTGCTATTTTGGTGTGGCCTGGGTGTCCTCAGTGCGGGCGGCTAGGCACCGTGTTGAACCTCGCTCCCGTTGCATGCAAGAAGGCACTGGGACTCTGTTAGTGCATGTTTTGTTGTAGTGTTGCCCCCAGACTAGGGAGACGGTATAATTTCCGCAGTCTGCCCCCACTGAAGCCCCAGCCCACTAATTGGAGTTTATTATATGTACTTCATTGCAGTTTTTAGTATTGTTATAGTCTTTTCTTAAATCATTTCTGTGAATAAAAACATTTGTTCTGTTTTACCTACTGTCTCTGCCTCATCAGTTTTGCACCTGTGTCCTTATTAAGAATTTGGATTTTCATATCTTGGGGTGCAAGTCCCTAGGTGGCGTTGTCGGTCCCTAAGTTTCCTCTCCTCGTCATTAGTTTCCCTTCCCAGTAGTTATTTATTTCAGAATGATGACCCCCTCCTCGCCACATGTGCAGAATGTGGTTTTGCATTATCTTGTTGAAATATGCATGGACGTCCCTGGAAAAGATGTCTTCTTGAAGGCAGCATATTGTGCTTCAAAATCTCTATGTACTTTTCAGCATTAATGGTTCCATCACAGAAGTGCAAGTTACCTTTGCCAAGGGCACTGACACAACCCCATACCATGACAGACCCTGGCTTTTGGACTTGTTGCTGGTAACAGTCTGGATGATCCTTTTCTTCTTTGGTCCGGAGCACACGGCGTCCATTTCTCCCAAAAAATACCTGAAATACTGATTCATCTGACCACAGTACACGTTTCCACTGTGTGATGGTCCATCCCAGATGCCTCCGAGCCCAGAGAAGTCGACGGTGCTTCTGGACACTGTTAACATAGGGCTTCCTTTTGGCACAGTACAGTTTTAACTGGCATTTGTGGCTGTAACTACGTATTGTGGTACGTGACAAAGGTTTGCCAAAGTAGTCCTGAGCCCATGTGGTGATATCGCTTATAGATGAATGAGGATTCTTGATGCAGTGCCGCCTGAGGGATCGGAGATCACGGTTGTTCAGCTTAGGCTTGCGCCCTTGTCCTTTACGCACTGAAATTCCTCCTAATTCCTTGAATCTTTTAATTATGTTATGCACTGCTGAAGGTGAAATAAGCAAATGTCTTCCTATCTTTCTTTGAGGAACATTGTTTTTAAACATCTCAATAATTTTCTCACGTATTTGTTGGCAAACTGGCGATCCTTGGCCCATCTTTGCTCCTAAAGGACTAGACCTTTCTTGGATGCTGCTTTTGTACCAAATCATAATTACAATCACCTGTTGACATCACCTGTTTCAAATCACATCATTATTTAACCAATTTACCTGATTACTAGCCCTAAATTGCTCCTGTCCCAACCTTTTTTGGAATGTGTTGCAGGTCTGAATGACAGGAAAGGATGTATATTTACAAATGAAATTAGGTTAACCGGACAAAACATGAAATATTTTGTGTTCACATTGTCTGCAATGAAATACAAGTCAAAGTACATTTAGAAATCACTACTTTCTTTTTTTATTTGTGTTTTTCATACTGTCCCAACTTCTTCTGATTTGGGGTTGTATGTCGAAAAAAGTCCCAAAAAAAGTCATAGTATAGTATGTCGAATAAAGTTGAAGAAAAGTCATACTGTAGTATGCCGAGAAAGTGATAAAAAATCATAGTATAGTATGTCAAGAAAGTGATAAAAAGTAATAGTATAGCAGCAGGAGAATACATCGTATAATTTCTGATGCCAAAATAGATTTAATAATATTAGAAAACAAGAATGAGGATAGCAAGTTTATTATTCATGTAAATATAATACAGGCATATATTGACAATTATTACAGTTATTACAAGATCTATTTGTTCAGATTTCTTTTCAGCGTTTACAGCTCGGTTATTCAGACAGAAGACAGAAGTACAAGAAACATTACAAAGACTTCAAATGATGGCAATGACAGTCAATTGTTATCAAAGGAAATGGAAAGTGCAGATAAGGTTGCAAAGGAGGGATGCAAAAATAATGACATTGAAAAGTCATAGTATGTCAAATAAAGTCCCAAAAAAGTCATAGTATAGTATGTCGAATAAGTCATAAAAAATCTTAGTTTATGTCAAAAATGTCATAGTATAATATGTCGAAAGAAGTCATAGTGTAATATGTTGAACTATTGTAATTCCTTACTATCAGGAAGCTCAAACAAGTTACTTAAGACTCTCCAGCTGATCCAGAACGCTGCAGCTCGTGTTCTGACAAGAACTAAGAAAAGAGATCATATTTCTCCTGTATTAGCTTCTCTGCATTGGCTTCCTGTAAAATCCAGGATTGAATTTAAAATCCTCCTCCTGACCTTCAAAGCTCTAAATGGTCAAGCACCATCATATCTTGAAGAGCACATAGTACCTTACTGTCCCACTAGAGCACTGCACTCCCAGAATGCCGAGTTACTTGTGGTTCCTAGAGTCTCTAAAAGTAGAATGGGAGCCAGAGCCTTTAGCTATCAGGCTCCTCTCCTGTGGAACCAGCTCCCAGTCTGGGTCCGGGAGGCAGATACTGTCACCACATTTAAGAGTAAACTTAAGACTCTCCTCTTTGATAAAGCTTATAGTTAGGGAGTGAGGAGTTGCAGCATCTGCCTAGCCCGGCCCACCTGCTTCTCTGTCCCAGAAATGCTTGTTACTAACCTAGCTCTGGGAGCTTGCTCCCCGGAGTCTTTCTGTTTCTTTTTCACCCAGGATGAAATCCTGGGATTAGGATGGCACCAAAATCATGGTTCCAGCTGTTGCCGTGGTTCTGCTGAAATACCCTGCTACGCCGTGCTGCTCCCTGCACTACGACGACCACTATTTCTAGCCACTGTTTATTTACTAAACTGTGATGCACCCCTACGGCACGTCAGACACCACCTACCAAGAGCCTGGGTCTGTCCCAGGTTTCTTCCTAAAAGGGAGTTTTTGCTCGCCACTGTTGCACTAGTGTGCAGCTTCCTGCTTCCTGCAGGTGAACAGCTTTACTCCTGGTTTGTTAAGGAAAAGTCCATCTGCCTTAAAAAGATCCCAGAACATGTCAAAATTGTCAATGAACTGCAGAGAATGAGCGGTACACGCAGTTGAAAGCCATGTACTCAGTGCCAACAGTCTGCTGAATCTCTCATCTCCTCTTCTGACTGGCGGTAGGTCCACTGATAAACACCCTCGCATTTAGGGAGCTGACTGTTTTCAGTAGATCCATGAAGTCCTTTTTCAGCACTTGAGACTGTTGCTTTACAACATCATGTGACGCTATATACAGTATAATGTTATTCACAGTTGATAAGTATACTTGTGTACAAAATGCAGCAAGCTTTGTCTGATATGTGCTGGGTCCAGGCTGCACGCCTAGTGGCACTCATGACTCTTTTCAGGACAAGCCCGGGCCCTATGTATTAAATCCTTCTTCAATTTATGTTGTGATAGGTAATAGAAAAAGAACGATAAATCCGCTAAGTAAGAACAAGCACTTATCAGCAAACCTCGCAAATTTAGCATTCATTCCTCGTCAGCCAACGCCTATACCAAAAATTGAGACAGATAAATATTTTAACACACTAACACTAGCCTTACTAAACGTCAGGTCTTTGGCAGGAAAATCATTTTTAATCAATGATTTTATTATTAAGCACAATCTTGATTTTATGTTTTTAACTGAAACCTGGTTGGACCATAATAACAGTGGTGCTGGTCTCATTGAGTCAGCTCCCCCTAACTTCAGTTTTATGAGTGAGCATAGAGTGAATAAGAAAGGAGGTGGAGTAGCCATTTTGTATAATGACTCATTCCATTGTACTCAAATATCTTATGGAAATTTTGCTTCTTTTGAATATGTGACTCTTCAGCTAAAGTCCACCCCCCGAGCTATATTTCTAAATATCTACAGACCACCGAAATACTGTGCAGCTTTCTTCGATGACTTTACTGAACTGCTGTCTATAATCTGTATTAACTTTGACTGTGTAATTATTGCTGGTGATTTCAACATTCATGTGGACAACCTGCAGGATAGAGGGACCAAAGAACTGTGTTGTGTTTTTGAGAACTATGGACTGACTCAGCATGTGACGGAACCCACGCACAATAAGGGGCACACTCTGGACTTGATTATCTCCAAGGGTTTGAACATTTCCAAGGTTGTGGTGACTGACGTTGCTCTCTCTGATCATTCATGTGTTTTCTTTAACGGCACTGTCTCGGTGCCCAAAAGTGTCCAAACTAAGGTAATCAGAAAACTGTATATCACTGAAAACACCAGTGAAACATTCATTCAGCTTTTCTCCTCCACATCCTCCCTCTCTGGAGTCTCAGTCAATGAGCTTGTAGATAATTTCAATTTTAAAATTACAAATGTTATTGATGCCATTGCTCCCACTAAGGTCAAAGCTGTCTCTAGTAAGAAAAGATCTCCATGGAGAAGTGTCATACGGGTAAGAACAGAAAAAACAGAGTGTCGAAAAGCTGAACGCAGGTGGCAAAAAACTAATCTCCAGGTCCACTATAACACCTATAAAGAAAGACTTCACATTTATAATTTGGAACTGAGGAATGCTAGGTGGTCCTTCTTCTCTGACATTATCGCCAGAAACAATAATAATTCACGTGCTCTGTTTGCTACTGTTGAAAGGTTAACAAACCCTCCAGTACCAGTAGCATCTGAACTTTTATCTACCAAGGCCTGCAATGATTTTGCCTCCTTTTTCGAAGACAAAATTCAGAAAATTAGACTAACTGTCAGTGCCTCCATATCAAGTAAGGGATATGTGTTCTCACACTGTCCAGGCAAAACAAATTCCAATATCACACAATTTCATATGATCAACCATAAAAACCTGGAGGACATTATACAACATCTGAAAACCTCCTCCTGTTGCCTTGATATTGAACAGGCCTTTTCAAAAATGTTTCAAATTGTATGTCTTCTGATCTTTTACAGATTGTAAACACGTCTCTACTCTCAGGTATCTTCCCAAAGGCCCTGAAAACTGCAGTCATCAAGCCACTTTTAAAAAAGAACAATCTAGACACGGCATTACTGAGCAACTATAGGCCGATATCTAACCTTCCATTCTTAAGTAAAATCATTGAAAAAGCAGTTTTTCAACAACTCAACCTTTTCTTGTCACTAAACAATGGTTTTGATGCCTTCCAGTCGGGTTTTCGACCACACCACAGCACTGAGACAGCTCTTGTTAAAGTATTTAATGATATCCACTTAAACACAGATAGTGGCAAAACTGCAGTCTTAGTATTACTTGATCTCAGTGCTGCATTTGACACGGTCGACCATGACATATTACTAGACCGATTAGAAAACTGGGTTGGCCTTTCTGGCTCAGTCCTAAATTGGTTTGAATCCTATTTAAAGAATAGGGACTACTTTGTATCTATAGGTAATTATACAGCTGAGCATACAAATATGACTTGCGGAGTTCCCCAAGGCTCCGTTCTGGGGCCTCTTCTGTTTAACATCTACATGCTTCCACTGGCTCAGATTATGGAAAACAACAAAATATGTTACCACAGTTATGCGGACGACACACAAATTTACATAACCTTATCGCCAGGAGACTATAGTCCTATACAAACACTGACTAAGTGCATTGAACAAATTAATGACTGGATGTGCCAGAACTTTCTTAAATTAAATGAAGAAAAAACCGAGGAAGTTGTTTTTGGAGCAAAAGAGGAACGATTAAAAGTCAGCGCTCAGCTTCAAACGACAATGTTAAAAACAACAGACAAAGCCAGAAATCTTGGTGTAATTATGGACTCAGACCTGAATTTCAACAGCCACATTAAGACAATTACAAAGTCATCCTATTACCACCTTAAGAATATATCAAGGGTAAAGGGACTTATGTCTCAGCAGGACTAGTTTATAAATCATTAAACGGTTTAGGTCCAAAATACATTTCTGACCTGCTAGTCAACTACGAACCACCCAGACCTCTCAGGTGACCAGGTCTGCTTTCTGTCCCCAGGGTCAGAACTAAACAGGGAGAAGCAGCATTTAGTTTCTATGCTCCACATATCTGAACAAACCTCCAGAGAATTGCAGGTCCGCTGCAACTCTCAGTTCTTTTAAATCAAGACTGAAGACCTTTCTTTTTAATGTTGCCTTTCGTTAAATAACTATCCATTTCTTATACTTTCGTTGCTTATTTTATCTGCTTTTATATAACTGTTTTTAACTGCTCTTTAATGTTTAATTTCTTATACTGCACTGTAACTTTGATTATTGTATTTTGATTGTCTTCATGTAAAGCACTTTGAATTGCCCTGTTGCTGAAAAGTGCTCTACAAATAAAGCTGCCTTGCCTTGCCTAGTGCTTGCTCTTGGGGGATTTGTTGTTTTTTTTGTAAATTACAGAGTGTGGTCTAGACCTACTCTATCTGTAAAGTGTCTTGAGATAACTCCTGTTATGATTTGATACTATAAATAAAATTGAATTGAAAATTGAATTTAATTGAATACACACACATTGGAAAATCTGAAACTGGACGATACATAAACTGTGATTTGGTAGAAACCGTGCTTGATATCAGAATGCCCATTCAGCCCAATAAAGGCCAAAGTCTTGACTTCGGTTTAAACTTGGAATTATGTTTCTACATTAAAGTATGGCGATACAGCATGGCCCCAAAAAGAGGTTGTTTTGAGCGATGTTAAGCGATTTCCCGACGATTTCCCATTAAAGTCTATGGGAAAGTTTTAGGCGTTTCTTTGCCGATTTTGTGAAAACCACGCAGCAAATCTCTTAGAAAAGTCATAGCACACCATTCCCAGTCATTACACACGTTTTGATGTATTTTGTGTGCATGTGTTTGCAACACTCCGTGACTAGTAGCGGGACAAAAAACAGGCAGAATAATATTAATAAGTACGGGCAATAATAGACATTGTAGCACATCAGCACACCGAATAAAGTACCAAAAAAGTCATAGTATAGTATGTCGAAGAAATGACTATGATTGAGAAGATATTCAATTCAATTTTATTTATAGTGTCAAATCATAACAGGAGTTATCTCAAGACACTTTACAGATAGAGTAGGTCTAGACCACACTCTATAATTTACAAAGACCCAACAATTCCCGACATTCCAGGAATTCCCCCAAGAGCAAGAATCAATGCAACAGTGGCGAGGAAAAACTCCCTTTTAGGAAGAACCCCGGGACAGACCCAGGCTCTTGGTAGGCGGTGGCTGACGCAGCCGGATGGGGGCAATAACAGTCACAGAACAGATAACGAAACAGAATTGTGAAATTGTGGTTGTAGGAGCGTAGCAGGGGGCAGCACGGCATAGCGGGGAATTGCGGCAGAATCCCAGCCACAGCTGGAACCATGATTTTGGTGCCATCCTAATCCCAGGATTTCATCCTGGGTGAAAAGAAACATAAAGACTCCGGGGAGCAAGCTCCCAGAGCTAGGTTAGTAACACGCATCTCTGGGACATGGATGCACAGAAATGGGAACGTAGAGGAGAGAGAAGCTCAGTGTGTCAAAGGAAGTCCCCCCGGCAGTCTAAAACTAAAACATGAGTTTATTAATGTTCTGATCCCACTACAGATCAGTTGATGGCGATAATTCACCCAAATCTCTGAGTGCTAACCGCCAATAAAGCTCAAAGAAGTAGAAACAGCAGCAGGAAGTGCTTGTCAACACTGGCCCTCTTGTAGTCTTTTCAGCGAACTGAATTCATTTTTCTGACTCAGTTTATGTATAAAGTGTCACTGACAAAAGCCTCCAGCAGCGGTGTGTTTACTTCCAGTCGGCCCGGTCCAACATGGTGGCGGTAGACTACCTGTCCGAGCTGAGCTCCTTCTGGCTGGAGAAGCTGAGCTGGGAGCTCAGATCTTGCAGCAGACCCGGGAACTGGCCTCCTCCAACTACCAGACCTTCACCGCACCGCGGACTGCACCCAGCACATCTACCGGGACTTCAACTGGGTGGAGGGCAGCGTGACCCGGCTGCTGGACTTTTTTCGACATACTATACTTTGACTTTTTATGACTTATTCAACATACTACAACCCCAAATCAGAAAAAGTTGGGACAGTATGAAAAACGGAAATAAAAAAAGAAAGTAGTGATTTCTAAATGTACTTTGACTTGTATTTCATTGCAGACAATGTGAACACAAAATATTTCATGTTTTGTCTGGTCAACTTAATTTCATTTGTAAATATACATCCTTTCCTGTCATTCAGACCTGCAACACATTCCAAAAAAGGTTGGGACAGGAGCAATTTAGGGCTAGTAATCAGGTAAACTGGTTAAATAATGATGTGATTTGAAACAGGTGATGTCAACAGGTGATTGTAATTATGATTTGGTACAAAAGCAGCATCCAAGAAAGGTCTAGTCCTTTAGGAGCAAAGATGGGCCGAGGATCGCCAGTTTGCTAACAAATACGTGAGAAAATTATTGAAATGTTTAAAAACAATGTTACTCAAAGAAAGATAGGAAGTCATTTGCTTATTTCACCTTCAACAGTGCGTAACATAATTAAAAGATTCAAGGAATGAGGAGGAATTTCAGTGCGTAAAGGACAAGGGCGCAAGCCTAAGCTGAACAACCGTGATCTCCGATCCCTCAGGCGGCACTGCATCAAGAATCGTCATTCATCTATAAGTGATATCACCACATGGGCTCAGGACTACTTTGGCAAACCTTTGTCAAGTACCACAATACGTAGTTACAGCCACAAATGCCAGTTAAAACTGTACTGTGCTAAAAGGAAGCCCTATGTTAACAGTGTCCAGAAGCACCGTCGACTTCTCTGGGCTCAGAGGCATCTGGGATGGACCATCACACAGTGGAAACGTGTACTGTGGTCAGATGAATCAGTATTTCAGGTATTTTTTGGGAGAAATGGACGCCGTGTGTTCCGGACCAAAGAAGAAAAGGATCATCCAGACTGTTACCAGCAACAAGTCCAAAAGCCAGGGTCTGTCATGGTATGGGGTTGTGTCAGTGCCCTTGGCAAAGGTAACTTGCACTTCTGTGATGGCACCATTAATTCTGAAAAGTACATAGAGATTTTGAAGCACAATATGTTGCCTTCAAGAAGACATCTTTTCCAGGGATGTCCATGCATATTTCAACAAGATAATGCAAAACCACATTCTGCAACATTACAAAGTCCTGGCTGCGGAGGAAGAGGATACGGGTACTTGACTGGCCTGCCTGCAGTCCCGACCTGTCTCCAATAGAGAACGTGTGGCGCATTTTGAAGCGCAAAATGCGACAACGAAGACCCCGTATTGTTGCCCACCTTAAGACTTGTTTGCAGCAAGAATGGGACAAAATTACACCTGAAACACTTCATCACTTGGTGTCTTCAGTCCCTAAATGTCTTTTAAGTGTTGTGAAAAGGAATGGCAACATTACAAAGTGGTAAATGCTTTACTGTTCCAACTTTTTTTGAAATGTGTTGCAAGAACCAAAATAGTAATTTTGTTTTTTTGAAAAAAAAACCCAATAAAAATCATGAGGAACACATTAAATGATGTGCTGTTGTATTGTCTGCAATGAAATACAAGTCAAAGTACATTTAGAAATCACTACTTTCTTTTGTTATGCGTTTTCCATACTGTCCCAACTTTTTCTGATTTGGGGTTGTATACTATGACTTTATTTTGACATACTATACTATGACTTTTCAATGTCATTATTTTTGCATCCCTCCTTTGCAACCTTATCTGCACTTTCCATTTCCTTTGATAACAATATGCGCTGGTATCCATAAACAATTGACTGTCATTGCCATCATTTGAAGTCTTTGTAATGTTTCTTGTACTTCTGTCTTCTGTCTGAATAACCGAGCTGTAAACGTTGAAAAGAAATCTGAACAAATAGATCTTGTAATAACTGTAATAATTGTCAATATATGCCTGTATTATATTTACATGAATAATAAACTTGCTATCCTCATTCTTGTTTTCTAATATTATTAAATCTATTTTGGCATCAGAAATTATACAACAATGTATTCTGCTGCTGCTATACTATGACTTCTCATCACTTTCTTGACATACTATACTATGACTTTTCATGACTTTCAGACAGAAACACGACTGCAGTAAAGTGTCCGTTTTGAACAAACTCATGTTTATTATTCAGTAACAAAAGTGAGACTTTATTTACACAGATGTACAGTTAGTCCGACTCAGCCGTGTCCTCAGAGACAACAGACAGAAAACAGCAGATCAACTCAACAGCTTTATTTACACACAGACTACCGGACCTGCAACAAACATAAATACAACTTCAGAAATCATACATAACTAAAGGTAACGGGGAAACTGTCGGGGAACTCCAAACTGCAGCAGGAAGCACTCCGACCTGCAGACAGACAGACAGAGAGAGGCTTTAATAGAATATATGTGTGATGTATACATTAGAAAGCAGCAGAAAGAAAGAGAGAGAGAAGAGAGAGAGACAGAGAGAGAAGAGAGAGACAGAGAGAAGAGAGAGAGACAGAGAGAAGAGAGAGAGACAGAGAGACAGAGAGAGAGACAGAGAGAGACAGAGAGAGACAGAGAGAGAGACAGAGAAGAGAGAGACAGAGAGAAGAGAGAGAGACAGAGAGAAGAGAGAGAGACAGAGAGAGAGACAGAGAGAGAGAGAGACAGAGTGGGTTCACTTACAGTCAAGTCCAGAAGATCATCACACCATGGTGGCCGGGCTGATGATCGGACCTGATTCCTGACAGACAGAGAGAGAGTTACCATCTGACGGCTCTACCTGACCAGAACCAGAAACACAGACACTTCTTTAAAGGGTCCAGAATGACCCTTTAAAGAAGTGTCTGTCTGTCTGTGTGTGTGTGTGTGTGTGTGTGTGTGTGTGTGTGTGTGTGTGTGTGTGTGTGTGTGTGTGTGTGTACTCACAGCTGAAATGTACTGGCTGTTGAGGTGTTTGTTGGAGGGGGGGTGGGGCTCCTCCTGCAGGTGGGACGAGACGCAGCCGCTGTCTGAGCCCGTGGAGCCGGACAGACAGCGAGACGAAGAGCCCGAACTCTCTGTGGCTGAGACACACACACACACACACACACACACACACACACACACAC
>CM042426.1:44569741-44574741 GCA_023631565.1 Gymnocephalus cernua | reverse complement strand
ACCACTTAAACAAAGTGCATCCGACCCTGGTTAACGTCGGTGGTGGTGCGTCGTGCTCTCAGTATCAACCTAGCATCAACTCCGCGTTAGCACGGAGGAGCTGCGATGCACAACGAGCAGAGGAAATTACCGGAGGGATCTGCACGTTCATTGAGATGGATACTGGAACCAGCATTTCACATTCAGTCACGACGTACCATCACCAGACTGGTAGAAACTCACTACGAACAACGGAATAAGGTTCCCCGGCAAGGCCAAGTTAGCGCGGAGGTACCGGTGCATCCCGGGCCGGTGGATGTGTTCGGCGGATGGACTGACGGTCACCAGGTAGCGGTCGCGTCTGACCCATGGATGTATTAAGGGAACCTCAGACCCCAGATCATGTCAACCTGCTTATTTTTCTCAACATAAACCAGTAGACTGGTGCAGAAGTTCTATGTGAGTAACTGGTTATTTTATATTAAGCTTTGTCCGCCTTGGATAGTTCTGAGTTACATTTTGACAAAACCTGTCAGATCTAAGTAGTATTATGTTTTTGGTTAAGTTATTATTGAACATTATTATTTTTATTTATTATTTTGGAACAAACTCTGTTTAACAACGCCGGCTCGCAGCAGCAGGTTCCGCTGCTTCGGAGCACCTCAGAGCGCGCACACACACACACACACACACACACACACACACACACACACACACACACACACACACACACACACACACACACATTTTATTTATTCATTTATATATATATATATATATATATATATATATATATATATATATATATATATTAGGGCTGTCAGTTTAACGCGTTATTAACGGCGTTAACGCAAACCCATTTTAATGCCGATAATTTTTTTAACGCACGAGTAACGCATAGAGAGAGCAACGGGATCTGTTAGTCCACTTCTTTAACTGTCTATGGCCACGCCATGTCCCGCCCTACGAAGCAGCTGATTGGTTTGGTTTAGGCATTTCACCGCGAGTAGTTAGGATAGTGGATTGGTCAGGGGATAGGACCTGAACAAATGGGGTTACGTTACCTTGGACGCCTGGCCAATAGTAGTGATTGAAGGGCGGGTCTTGTAATTTCGCAGACCGCAAACAAAACAGACACAAGCCTCGGCCGGTTTTAGCTTGCTAGCCGCGTAGCTTGTAGGCTCGTCACGGCGATTAGCTTCAGAGCGAGCGAGTAGTGACTCTACAGTCAGTGAGAGAAACAAATGAGGCAGTACTACCTGTAGTACTATCTGCAGGACTATCTGCAGTACTACTTGCAATGGAACATCGAGGTAACAGCGTTACATTATGTGACAGATTATTAGATCCAAGTGTGAATGTTAGTGTGAAATTGAACATAACGTATATGACAATGTTGTTTTCAATAAAAAAAACAGTCACAAAGCAGCCGATCTACTTTTCCATGCTGATAAGAGAATTAAAATGAGAAAATATAATGGGACAAAAAGAAATCAAGGGACATTTAGAATAGATAAAAATGTGCGATTAATAGCGAGTTAACTATGACATTAATGCGATTAAATATTTTAATTGCTTGACAGCACTAGTATCTTTTGGTATGCATTTCAGAAAAAAATGGTTAGGATTCAGGTGAAATTGCAAATAGTGATTAATCATGATTAATCCACTGAAAATTCTGATTAATTTGATTAAAAATTTTAATCATTTGACAGCCCTAATATATATATATATATATATATATATATATATATATATATATATATATATATATATATATATCTTTAACTTTAGCCAAACCTCCAGTTTAACTGCCACACGTTGTTCTTCTTGTAATTAAGATCTCATCGAGGTAAAAACACGCTGTATTTTTGTATTTTCATTGCGTTTTTAATTTATAAAAAGTTAAATAAATAATGAATTTAATATAAAAATATTAACGATTAATCGATAATTGATCATTAATTCTCCCGACGATCGACGAAGAAAATTTTATCTTATACCATGGTCACTTGCCAAATAACATATTTTTAAAACTTTATTTCACATTTTAATTAGTTTTACAATCGAAATCTAAAGTTTTTACAAACAATAACTCTGTTTCCCTGGTTACGCCTGACGGTTTGACTAATACCTGGAACAATCATTCCCATCCATCAGGTTCTTATGCAATGCAAACGTTGTTCACTCCTCCAGGAAATAGGAAGGACCTTAGATACGACATCGCCACCCTTAGCAACCGGAGATATTTATAGTCCGCTCAGCTGATAGAACCCTTCAGTTTAGCTACGACCCAGAACGCTAATGCTATGCTAGCTAACGCCATGCTAGCTAACGCTATGCTAGCTAACGCCATGCTAGCTAACGCTATGCTAGCAAGATCCAAAGTCAATAACATTGTGTACAGTTGGCAATCAGTAAAAATAATTTGACAGTATGTTAAACAACAAGACAAGCAGCTATCCAGCCATGTCATTGTCCCCGAAACAATATAACGACTTTTACGAACAATGTGATCCGCGATGTGTAACGTTACTGTCGGCCGCAGCGGCGCAGCCTGGAGCAGCGACCTGAACAGTGAACGGGATGTGAGATAACGTTATTCTCTGTGAAACAAAGTCAGTCCAGAGGGGAAATATAACTTACTTCCTGCAGCGTGTGTGTTAGCGCCATCCTGTGGTGATCAGAGGACGAGTTGGAAATAACAGATCCACATTTCCTTTTTGATTTAATGTAGCGCATTGATTTAGTTATTGATTTAACGGTAAACAGTCAATTTCACCGGAACTCCTTTACTAGGTGTCCTACATCACTTTTTTATGGACACACAGCAGCCAATCAGATGGTCTCGAGTATTCACCCAGACCATGGTATAATTATTAATAAAGACCAGATGTTTTAAATCTCTTATTCTGAAAGGGTTACCTCTGCTCTCTTATTCTGAAAGGTTTACCTCTCTCTTATTCAGAAAGGTTTACCTTTCTCTTATTCTGAAAGGGTTACCTCTCTCTTATTCTGAAAGGGTTACCTCTCTCTTATTCTGAAAGGGTTACCTCTCTTCTTCTGAAAGGTTTACCTCTCTCTTATTCTGAAAGGATTACCTCTCTCTTATTCTGAAAGGTTTACCTCTCTCTTATTCTGAAAGGGTTACCTCTCTCTTATTCTGAAAGGGTTACCTCTATCTTATTCTGAAAGGGTTACCTCTGCTCTTATTCTGAAAGAATTACCTCTCTCTTATTCTGAAAGGGTTACCTCTGCTCTTATTCTGAAAGGGTTACCTTTGCTCTTATTCTGAAAGGGTTACCTCTGCTCTTATTCTGAAAGGGTTACCTCTGCTCTTATTCTGAAAGGGTTACCTCTGCTCTTATTCTGAAAGGGTTACCTCTGCTCTTATTCTGAAAGGGTTACCTCTGCTCTTCATGATGTAATGAACGGCTCGGTCACTGATGGCGGCGTCACTCGGCTGGATGTCCAGAAACGGTTTACTGCCGACTCCCATCGACACCATCTCCTTCAGACGCATCTCTGACACACACACACACACACACACACACACACACACACACACACACACACACACACACACACACACACACACACACAGACACACACACACACAGATGATGAGACACAAAAGAAAAACCGGCAACAACTTGAAACGAGGCGCCCAAAGCGCTGCGGGGTGGGGGGGTGTCTGTACCTTTGTTCCGCGTGGCCTGGGTCCACAGGATGCGGGCGATGCCGGAGGTCCAGGCGTGCTTCACGTCTGAAGAGGCGGCCTGCAGGATGAAGGTCTGGTTCTTGGACGTCCTCCTTCTGAACCAGATCTCAAACCGCAGCCCGTCGTCTCCGGCCGACTCCGTCAGACCCACATCTGCCGTCTGAGGACGCACAACAACAGTCAGTCTGGAGTCACACGCCTTCTAAAGGGGAACTTTAGACTCCATGTCTCTGTGTCTGAGTGTTTGATGAGAACAACAATCTCTGAAACTGGTCCAGAATTAAACCAGAACCAGACTGTGATGTAACTCTACAGGACTAATGATCAGCAGCAGTTAAGAGTCCACTAAAACACACCAGACTCCATGTAAATAATCAAGACTTTTAGCGTGTATAGAGCCAGACTCCATGTAAATAATCAGGACTTTTATCATCGTAAAACACACTTCATTCAAAGTGGACAGAAACTAAATCAAACTACCAAAGTCCGTCATGGTTCATCTTTCCACTGTTTCAACAATCACCACTCTGGTCTGGTTGATATAAACCCTTAATTCACCCATTTACATGTGGAGATATGCTGGCTCTATACACGCTAAAAGTCCTGATTATTTACATGGAGTCTGGCTCTATACACGCTAAAAGTCCTGATTATTTACATGGAGTCTGGCTCTATACACGCTAAAAGTCCTGATTATTTACATGGAGTCTGGCTCTATACACGCTAAAAGTCCTGATTATTTACATGGAGTCTGGCTCTATACACGCTAAAAGTAGTGATTATTTACACGGAGTCTGGCTCTATACACGCTAAAAGTAGTGATTATTTACATGGAGTCTGGCTCTATACACGCTAAAAGTCTTGATTATTTACATGGAGTCTGGTGGGTGTTTTACCTTGAAGGAGTGTTTGTAGATGAAGACGTCCAGCCCTCCCTCCATCTTCTTGGGTTTACTGAAGAGAACGAGCTCCTCAAACAGGAAGATGTGGCGCTGACATTTCCTCCTCCCGGTGCAGACAGTGAACTCATCCTGGCGGATCAGCTGACCCTGCTCCTTCAGGTTCACCTGGAGAGGTAGAGAGAGAGAGTCAGATCACATGTTTGGCTCCAACTGGGACTCAGTTACAGACGTCAGACTGAGAGTCTGAGTTTTAATAAACTTACGTCACAGTCTCGGATGGCGTCCATCGCCAGCAGGTCGTTGCCATGGCGAAGCTGGAATTTGACCATGTTGGTGGCAGCCTGCAGCGCGTTAAGCTCAGCCTCCTGGGCCACGGCCACTTCCTTCATGAGGTCAGT
>CM042426.1:44542241-44562241 GCA_023631565.1 Gymnocephalus cernua | reverse complement strand
CAGAGCACGGGCGTGTCGAGGTAGTGTCAGAGTGGAGCGTCTCCCTCACACAGCATCTCTGTGACATGTCATTAATTAGTGATCAGCTGGGGACAGAATAGATTCAATTACTGGTCTGTTTAGTGAGTAATCTGATTACTGATGTGTGTGTTTACACTGACAGGAGGTCAGCTGGTTAACAATGTTACCATACGGACCGTCGCACGCACGCACGCACACACACACACACACACACACACACACACA
This sequence comes from Gymnocephalus cernua, assembly GCA_023631565.1. Lineage (NCBI taxonomy): Eukaryota > Metazoa > Chordata > Actinopteri > Perciformes > Percidae > Gymnocephalus > Gymnocephalus cernua. The sequence goes on along the minus strand of CM042426.1, from coordinate 44,561,995 downwards.
CACACACACACACACACACACACACACACACACACACACACACACACACAGCTACAGTAGGCCACTGGGTCAGCTGTGTGTGTGTGTGTGTGTGTGTGTGTGTGTGTGTGTGTGTGTGTGTGTGTGTGTGTGTGTGTGTGTGTGTGTGTGTGTGACTGTGTATGTGTGTATGTATATATGTGTGTGTGTGTGTGTGTGTGTCTGTATGTCTCTGTGTGTGTGTGTGTGGCTGAGTGATCTTCTAACTGATTAACTGCTGATGCGTCCTGATCTCTGCAGCCGCTCCGTTCTCACCAACAACAACTAGAACAGGAAGCACCAAAGCGTGAAGAAGCTCCATCAGTCTGGATTATAATCACCTCTCTTCACAATCTAATATTAATAATCACCTCTCTTCACAATCTAATATTAATAATCACCTCTCTTCACAATCTAATATTAATAATCATCTCTCTTCACAATCTAATATCAAAAGGTTACGAGCTGCACCACGGCTTGTTGTTGTTCGCTTATTTCTTTCAGAAGAGTTGGTTTGTTCAAGTTAAACTTTATTTTATTTACTATATTTAATAATTAGTATTAAAAGGACAATTCCAGCACAAAATAACCCTAGGGGTTAATAACACGTGTACCGAGTCGACCGTTCTCTGGGATGTTCTCATGCTAATCTAATGTGTCTCTAGCTTGAAACAAGCTAGCGCAAACCGGTGGTTAGCTGCTAACGCTAGCGCAAACCGGTGGTTAGCTGCTAACTCTAGCGCAAACCGGTGGTTAGCTGCTAACTCTAGCGCAAACCGGTGGTTAGCTGCTAACGCTAGCGCAAACCGGTGGTTAGCTGCTAACGCTAGCGCAAACCGGTGGTTAGCTGCTAACGCTAGCGCAAACCGGTGGTTAGCTGCTAACGCTAGCGCAAACCGGTGGTTAGCTGCTAACGCTAGCGCAAACCGGTGGTTAGCTGCTAGCGCTACCATGTAAACACAAGCACTGAGAACTTTGTAAGTGGACAGACAGTTTATTAAAACCATAGATTATAAAGACCAGTAACCAGTAACATAGCTCAAACATGGCGTTCGTCGTTCGACTGGTCGTGACTGTTTTCCCAAGATGGCGCCCGCCTGTATACATGAACGCTACGGTCTTTATTATCTATGTCTTTAATAAACTGTCTGACACAAAGTTCTCAATGCGTGTGTGAACATGTAGGGAACCTATACGTACACACGCAGAAATCTTTATTGATATCAGCGTGCTGACCCTGGCGGGATGTTTTTACCTCGGAGCCGATAAATAGCGTCACTAGCGCAGAGCCATTTGTCCCGGGAGCGAACACAGATCGTAACCTTTCCCACTGGCGGCAGAACACGGATGTTTGGGGGGGGAACGAGGTACGAGACTACGGAGACTCAGAGTGGAGCGTCTTCCCTCACAGATGATCTTTGGTCGAGTTACAGACACACAAAGTGAGGAAAGAGGCTTTTCAGTCTGTTACAAACTGGAAGTGTGTGTCTGTTTACCTGGCAGCGAGGCTCTGATGACACACTCTATCCAGGGGCATTCTGGGAAATGTAGGATCCAGTGTGTCTGTCCTCTGAGTACTCTGACTTTATAACAGAGGAGAACTTGACCAACTGACAGATTATTCAACTCTGGATGTTTGACAACAAGAAGAGAGGAAACAGAGGAAAGGAGAGGAGGACTGAGCTCTAATTAAAATAAGATGTGGTTGTTGTGCTGCAGAGACGGGAGGAGGAAGAGGAGGAAGAGGAGGACTAACCAGGAGCAGACTGCTGGACCCAGTCAACCACAGAGGAGGAGCAACATCTAAACCAGAGCTTTTCACACGCATCACTCCAAGGTCTTAAAGTCACGGTCCCAACCAACGGCGAAAACAAACTCAGTGAATCGACTTGTTAAAACTTTTAAGCAACACGTTCATTCACTGTGAGTTACTGTGATAACTGACCGATGATGTCACACAGGAGGAGGAGTCAAATGAAGAGACATCAAACACAAACTGTCTTCAAAAGGTTTAAACAGCAGGGAAAACACACACACACACACACACACACACACACACACACACACACACACACACAGTGAATAAGAGGGAAATAAATATAAAGCGAGAGACCTCTCTGAAGTCAATCTGAAGACACCAATTTAAACAACTCAATACCTGCAAAACACACACACACACACACACACACACACACACACACACACACACACACACACACACACACACACACACACACACACACACACACACTATAAAAGCTGCACAACCTCCCAAACACCTGAAGAGTGTGAGTAAATGTAAAAGGGTGTCGTACCTCGCTGTGTTCTGTTGAAGCGCTGCAACCAGACTGACTGAAGAGGGCCAGCCAACCACACACACACACACACACAGAGTGACCCCCCACCTCATTCACACACACTGAATGGCAGATGGGCGGTCCCTGGACGAGGGGGAGGGGGTCGCCACGGCAACAAAGAATTTGTGAAAGGAGTGAAAGGAAGAAGGAGGGAAAACTTGGCACTGGAGTGATACCTGGACTACAGGGAGGTGAAGATGCATCACTATAACTGTCTTATCTTACAATAATACAATACACTCATCACCTTGGTCTTATCGTCTGTGTGTCTGTGTGTGTGTCTGTGTGTGTGTCTATATGTGTGTCTGTGTGTGTGTCTGTCTGTGTGTGTGTCTGTGTGTCAGGTCAATGTATTAGCCAGTCAGTGTATCAGAGTGGAAACTTCACAATAAACTACAGTCACTTCACTGCACACACAAAACACACACAGACACACATAGACACACAAACACACTTTGATTCTCTCACTATGACTCTAGAGTTGCTACTCGCTCCGGAGCTAATCGCCGTCACTCTCTCACTTCTCCCTCGCTCTATCACCCACTCCCCCCCCCCCCCCCCCCACACACACACACACACACATGCCAGCTTGACGCACACACCAGCGCACAAATATAAACATCAGGCCACGGAGAAAGCTCTGCGTGGAGCCTCCGCACAACCATAAACAGGCCTTCAGACTGAACTGTCTCTCCTCGACTGTCACAACTCCTGCTGCTGGATGGTGAATCCTGTGTGTGTGTGTGTGTGTGTGTGTGTGTGTGTGTGTGTGTGTGTGTGTGTGTGTGTGTGTGTGTGTGTGTGTGTGTGTGTGTGTGTGTGTGTGTGTGTGTGTGTGTGTGTGTGTGTGTGTGTGTGTGTGTGTGTGTGTGTTGGGTCCTGCCTGCACCCCAGCCCTCCTAAATCCTCCTGTCTATTTATTGACTGCCTGCTCCCCATCCTCCTCCCTGATCCTCCTCCAGACCACTACCTGGGCCTGATCCTCCTCCAGACCACTACCTGGGCCTGATCCTCCTCCAGACCACTACCTGGGCCTGGTCCTCCTCCAGACCACTACCTGGGCCTGATCTGGTTTTTGGAGCGTATAAACATCTGTTCCTGGTGTCAGAGAGCTGAACATGCTGCCTGAAACTCTCCCACTCACTACGGACATTTAATAAAAACTTCCACCAGAACAGAAGACCCTGCGATAACTATCAGAGAGTTACGCTGCTGTCATATGTTCATATCTCTGCGTGTATGAGTCCAGCTGTCGACCAATCAGTGAGCAGCACTCAGTTATGAACATATGGGGAGATGTGAGGAAGTATTTTCACTTTCATACGTCTCCTACAGTCCAGCGTGATGAAGACAAAGACCCTCACCCTCTGTTACAGCAGACACACAGGTCAGCTTACAATACAATATTGACTCTCTCCCCCCCCCACCACCGTCAGCTCCCCCACCCGCCCCCCTCATGGCCTCAATAGCAGCTGTCAGTTTCACTGCAGGAGGAGGAGAAGGAGGAGGAGGAGGAGGAGGGGGAGGAGGAGGGGTGTGGCGTGGGGGCACACTGACTCTATGATTGGTCACTCTCCCCCACACAGATCCTCTCAGTGTCCCCCGATGGACAGCTATCGTTCAGGAAGGGTTTTCTGTCTTTATTAACAGCGCAAAGACGGACTGGAGAAGTGTCTCTCGGCATGCGATAACACGGTGAGAACAATATAACTTAAAGTGCCCATATTATGAAAAAAAATCTCTTTTTCTGGGATCTGGGGTGTTATTTTGTGTCTCTGATGCTCTGAGTGAGATACGGTTTCTGAATGATTCCTGCCTTCAGTCTCCGGGTGAGCTGGTCAACATCTGCAGGACTTTCTACGTCAGTAGCCGAGACCAGGTGGCTAACTGTAGCATGCTAGCTCGTTCTCAATGGCAAAACACTGCTACAACACACACTAGTTCACCATAATCTCCAGAAGAACTACTTCCTGTCCCTGTTCTGCAGGTATTCCACGCTAAGGTGGAAGTGTTCCCTGTTTAGAAGAAGTCTCCCTGCTGATCCTGCCTTGAAGTTAGAGAAACAAACAGCTAGCTGATGTGATCTTACCGAGCTACTGAGCATGTGGGACTCACTACAAAGATGGTGTAGAGGTGAGATGTCTCACTCTGTAGCTAAAACAGAGAGCTCAACACACAGGGTGAAAAGAGGAGCTGCAGCAACGTGCAGTACAACAACAATATGGTGTTTTGTGAGAATTAAACCATGTAAACATATTCTGGTATAACCTGAAAATACAATTATGAACCTGAAGATGAGCAGAATATGGGCTCTTTAAAGTGTTCTCAGTTGTGCTGCCGTCAGAACATCTCGGAGTGTTTAGTGGTTATTGAGATAGTTGATACGCTAGCCTCGTGAGACCGTCCTGATCTGGAGAGTTCCAGTTTTACACTCGCAGATCAGTCTGGCATCTTGAGATTCGCCGTACGATCGACCAATCAGCGCTGGTTTTGAGGCGGGTTCAGGTGTGACGTGACGAGGAGCGACTGTTCAGTCTGAACAACGTGGCGGCTTCCACGTGAAGAGTACCTGGTCTAAGAATCTGTGGAGATCTACAGGTGAAGAGTACCTGGTCTAAGAAGCTGTAGAGATCTACAGGTGAAGAGTACCTGGTCTAAGAAGCTGTAGAGATCTACAGGTGAAGAGTACCTGGTCTAAGAAGCTGTGGAGATCTACAGGTGAAGAGTACCTGGTCTAAGAAGCTGTAGAGATCTACAGGTGAAGAGTACCTGGTCTAAGAAGCTGTGGAGGCCCAGGGCCCGCTCGATGTTCTGGCCCGTGGTCTTGACCCGCTGACAGAAGTCCTGAAGCTGAGCCCAGAAAGAATGAACTTTGACCTCGTAGACGTGCAGGTCAGCTGACGACAAGTTGCCCCAACGCTCCAGACGACTCAGCAGCGCCTCGCCACGCCCGCAGTAGTCCTGCAGACAGAGAACAGGAAGACGCTGACTCATCTGGGGGGGGGGGGGTCTGTGTGTGTGTGTGTCTCTCTGTGTGTGTCTGGCCGTGTGTGTGTGTGTCTCTCTGTGTGTGTGTGTGTGTGTCTCTCTGTGTGTCTGTGTGTGTCTCTCTGTGTGTCTGTGTGTGTCTGTGTGTGTGTGTGTGTGTGTGTGTGTGTGTGTGTGTATGTGTGTGTGTGTGTGTGTGTGTCTCTCTGTGTGTCTGGCTGTGTGTGTGTCTCTCTGTGTGTCTGTGTGTGTGTGTGTGTCTCTCTGTGTGTCTGTGTGTGTGTGTGTGTCTCTCTCTGTGTGTGTGTGTGTGTGTGTGTGTGTGTGTGTGTGTGTGTGTGTGTGTGTGTGTGTGTCTCTCTCTGTGTGTGTGTGTGTGTGTGTGTGTGTGTGTGTGTATGTGTGTGTGTGTGTCTCTCTGTGTGTCTGGCTGTGTGTGTCTCTCTCTGTGTGTGTGTGTGTGTGTGTGTGTGTGTGTGTGTGTGTGTGTGTGTATGTGTGTGTCTCTCTGTGTGTCTGGCTGTGTGTGTGTCTCTCTGTGTGTCTGTGTGTGTGTGTGTGTGTCTCTCTGTGTGTGTGTGTGTGTGTGTGTGTGTGTGTGTGTGTGTGTGTGTGTGTGTGTGTGTGTGTGTGTGTGTGTGTCGTACGCGTGCAGTGGTGTAGAACTCCTGGAAGTCTTGTAGTTTCTTGTTGAGAAGCTCCAGAGAATCTTCTGCTTCCTCCAGACTCTTCAGACGGACCTCTCCGACTTCCTGCAGCCACGACCGCACCTGGTAACACACACACACACACACACACACACACACACACACACACACACACACACACACACACACACACACACACACACACACACACACACACACACACACACACACACACACACTCAGAAAAGATAGTATTTCAACTTAGCATGCTTCCTTAATATCTGATTACATATTGGACCTTTAAGTAAAACCTGAAAAAGAAAACGTCAGAAAAAACATTGAAAAAAAGCAACAAAATGGTCAGCCTAGGCGTGTGCACTGAGCGTGCTCAGACTGACCTCGGTGAAGCCGCCCTCCAGCCCCCTGAAGTCCAGGATGAAGCGGAGCGTCTGCGTGCGGCCGTTGGACAGCGTCACTAGACGGTGCAGCAGCTCGTCCACCACGTCGTACAGACTGGCCACCTCCTCCACCGCCGCCACGTAGCCCGCCGCTCCGCTGATGCTGCTCTCCTCTCGCCGCAGCCGCGACAGCAAGGCTCCGCCCTCCTGCTGCAGCTGCACCAATCGGCTGTCTTCAAGGACGCTGCGCATCACCGCCTCGTACCTGGACATCAGCTGCTCGGCATCCTGGGAAACGGAGAGAAACTTAAACTTACTAATCCTTCTAAAAAACACAGAGGTTCAAATATATTTGAATATCTCTTTGTCCGCATTATGTCCAAAAGAGCACTCAATGTGTGTGTGTGTGTGTGTGTGTGTGTGTGTGTGTGTGTGTGTGTGTGTGTGTGTGTGTGTGTGTGTTACCTCAGCTGCAGCAGGTAGAGGTGTGGCCTGCAGGATGTGGATGGTTTTCTGCAGCAGCGTGATGACGTCTTCACACTGATTGGTCAGCTGCTCCACTCTCTGATGACACAAAGAAAGAATAAGAGAAACCACAGCAGCTGTACAGCAACAACAACAATAACGTACGTCGATAAAGACTGTGTGTGTGTGTGTAAGTAAGTAAGTAAGTAAAATGTATTTATAAAGCGCTTTTCACAGATAAAATCACAAAGTGCTGTACAACAGAATAGGTAGAACAAACAATATAAAATGCATATGCATATATCAAAAGAAAGGGACGCTAGTGAGAACCCATCAACAAAAAGCTTTCCTAAATAAGCAAGTTTTCAGATCCTTTTTAAAAGAGACAACAGAGTCAGCCAGACGCAGGGACAGGGGCAGGGCGTTCCACAGTCTGGGGGCAACAGACTGGAAAGACCGGTCCCCTCGGGTCTTAGAACCAGTCTTAGGGACTGCAAGCAAATACTGGTCAGAGGACCGAAGAGTCCGGCTAGGGAAATATGGCTTCAAAAGGTCCAGGATATACTGTGGGGCCTGACCGTTTAAGGCCCTGAAAGTCAGCACTAAAATCTTAAAGTCCTGAATTTTACAGGGAGCCAATGGAGAGCCGACAAGACTGGAGTGATATGAGACCTTCGAGGGGCAACCTGTTAAAAGTCTAGCAGCAGAATTTTGAACAATTTGCAGTTTGTTCAAAGCAGACATATTCAGACAGGTAAACACAGAGTTACAGTAGTCAAGCCTCGTTGATATGAAAGCGTGAATTATCATTTCCAGGTCATTCTTTGACAACAATTTGCGAATTTTAGAGATGTTCCTAAGATGATAGAAGCAAATTCGGACGAGCTGTTTTGAGTGTGTCTCCAGAGACATGGCCTGGTCAAACATAACCCCCAGGTTTCTGAGGCTGGGGGTGACAGAGGGGCCCAGGGAACCAAGGTGCTGTTTGATCAACGTGATCTTATGGTCTGGAGCAAAGATCAGCGTTTCAGTCTTGTTTGAATTTATCTGCAGATAGTTATTGGCAAGCCAGTCTTTGATGGAGGACACACACTCTAGGAACAGAGACAAACGATGAAACTCAGCATCATTAAAGGAACAATACAACTGGACATCGTCGGCATAGAAATGATGTGATACATCCTTGAAACAACCAATAATTTGACCAAGTGGCAAAATGTACAGTAAAAACAAAATAGGACCCAAAACGGACCCTTGTGCCACTCCGCAGGACAAATTGGTTACATCAGACTGTACATTGTTTACAGCAACGTTAAAGGTTCTGTCATGTATATAGGACGAGAACCACTGAAGGACAGTTCCTGATAGTCCCATCTCATTATGAAGCCGATTGATCAGTATACTGTGATCCACAGTGTCAAAAGCAGAAGTCAAATCAAGTAGTACAAGTACAGTGTAGCGGCCAGAGTCTGCTGCCATCATCACATCACTAGAGACTTTGATAAGGGCTGTTTCACTGGAAACCAGACTGAAAAGTATCAAACAAGTCCTGCTGCTCCATAAAGGAGGTCAGCTGGCATGCCACGACTTTTTCCAAAATTTTGGAGATAAATGGAAGTTTTGATATGGGCCTGTAGTTTTTAGGTTCTGAAGGGTCAAGATTGGGCTTTTTAAGGATCGGCTTTACCACAGCATGTTTGAAGTAGCTGGGAACTGAGCCAGATCTAAGTGACAGATTAATTATTTTTTCCACACAGGGTCCGACAATATCAAACGTTTTCAACAGTAGAGTTGTTGGGACAATGTCGGCGGGGCTCGAAGACGGTTTCATATTTCCTGTTATAGTCTTTACATCCTGTAGGCTGACAGGAGTGAAGGACGACCAAGATGAGACAGGTGAAAACTCAGTAGAACAAACACTAATGAGTGGAGAATTAACACTGGCCCTAATGTCATGTACTTTGTTCACAAAGAACGACAAAAAGTTGTTACAGTCCTCTTGTGTGTACACCGGCACAAAAGGAGCTGAAGGTGCAGTAAGCTTCTCAATGGTGTCAAACAAGACTTTTGGATTTTTCTTATTTCCTGACACAAGGTTAGAAAAATAAGATGAGCGAGCCTGCTTCATCAATTCATTCAGATCCAGCATCATGTCTTTTAAATGGAGTCTATGTACCTCTAATTTAGTGGCTTTCCACAGGCGCTCTGTCTTCCGACATTTTCTCCTAAAACTACAGATGTTATCATTTATTGCATACAAGGGAGGGCCTTTTTCTGTGACCCAGAAATCTTTTTAACAGGCGCTACCATATCCAAAACTGACAGACAGTGGTTGTTGAAACTTTCCACAAATGAATCAACATCATCACATTCAACAAAGGAGCGAGAGTCAAAAGAGGCAGAGAAATCACTAGGTGTTCTCTCACTAATGATGCGTTTTTGTGTTACAACGTTACAAACAGTAGGCATTGTGGTAAGTGACAAATTAAAAGAAATACAGCAATGGTCACTAATTTGAAAATCGTCAACACTCAGATTATCAATGTTTAGGCCATAAGAGAAAACCAGATCTAACGTGTGGCCTTTTTTATGCGTGGGGCCGGAAACATGCTGTACAAAATTGAAAGAATCCATAATAGTCAACAGATCAGCTGCAATCGAACAAGAGGGATCGTCAATATGCAGATTAAAGTCCCCAAGGACTAAAACGCGATCTAGTTTGATTATAGTCGTTAAAAACTCAGAGAAATCGTCAAGAAATGCACGTGCAGGACCACGAGGTCAGTAAACTAAAACACAGTAAAAGGGGTGTATTTTTCCCAACCTTACACATCTGCAGCTCAAAGGAGTTGAACGAGGCGGTGACCATCAAACTGCAGCCGAAAGAATCCCGAAAGACCAGCGCAAGTCCGCCTCCACGGCATGCCAGCCGAGGAGTCCCAAACACGGAGCAGTCCGGGGGGCATAGTTCTTTAAGATGGAAGTGCTCGTTTTCTCGCTGCCATGTCTCCGTAATGAACAGAAAATCCAAGTTCTCCTTAGTGAAAAGGTCATTCAAGATAAAAGCCTTGCTCGCAATGGAGCGCGCATTGAGAAGTGCCATCCTGGTAGAGCGCGTGCGTGACAGGGGCTGGTCTGGGACGTGCTGGGTGGCATGATCCGCCAGACAGGTAACCGGGCACAGGACACGCTGGCGGGGCGTGCGATGGCAAGCAGGCCGGGAGGGGAAGATCAGGTCGGCGGCGCTCCGCACAGGCGATGACACACGGCCCGCGTCCCGATCGGACTCCCAGACCGAAACCAGCCTCAGGCACCGCTCACTCCCCGGAGCATCGGATCCGTTCGGCCCAGAGGGAAATCCACGGGATCGCCACTTTCTCCTCCAGACTTGGACCCCGGCCCTGAATCCCCGCTTCCTCCTCTTGCCACGGCGGCGGGTAAGCAACAGGTATTCCGGCGATGATGCGTGGCACTACAGTTTTGGCGGGAAAAACTCAGAAAATCTGTCCGAGGTAATACAGAAGTCCTGCATATGTGCCTTAATATTGAGCAACGCGGCCCGATCGTACTGTATCATTGCAGAGACATAACTGGTGGTTGATAGAGTTGACACAAGGAAAATCCCGAGGAAAATTACAAATATATGGGAGAGCAGAGAGGTGACCGATGCATAGCCAAACACAGGCGCCATCTTGTCTACCATCCTACCACTGTAGGATGTCTACTACTGTGTGTGTGTGTGTGTGTGTGTGTGTGTGTGTGTGGAGTACTGACCGATCTGAAGCAGAGCCAGCTGCTCTGACTGAATCTGAAAGATCCTCCGAACTCTACAGGAAGCTGCTGCAGATCCACGTGTTTCTGGACCGACTTTAGAGAGCTCAACACCTCCACCTGAGACACACACACCTTTAAAAGTGACACTCATATATCAAAGTAATACAAATAATATTGACGGCACGTGGACATAAAGTGTCAGAATATCATAGGAAATAAAGTAATGTGCTCAGGTGTGAGGAGTGCTACCTGCTCAGGTGTGAGGAGTGTCACCTGCTCAGGTGTGAGGAGTGCTACCTGCTCAGGTGTGAGGAGTGTTACCTGGGGGGCTGCAGGTTTGTCTGGCCGCAGAGACACAGAGTCCTTGCTGAGCAGCATTAACACGGTGTGGATGGAGCCTGGTTTGTTTTCCTGAGAGAGAGAGAGAGAGAGAGAGGGAGAGAGAGAGACAGAGAGAGAGAGAGAGAGAGAGAGACTTTGTTTATGTGTCTGTCGCCCTCTGCTGGTCACTGACCAATCAGAACACAGAGCCTGCAACAGTTCCTGAAGGCCTCACATACCTCACATACCTTTAGAAAACATGTTATAGACGATGTCAGAGTCCCGTTAGAGCTGCTTTAGTCAACAGATTTACATTAACCTCCTGTTGCCCTTTACAGAAACTTTCTACATCACAACTATGACGAAAGAACGTTGAAAAAGTGACAAATGCTGGAAAAAGCTACAAAAACGCAGAAAAATCAAAACGACAAAAACATTTATTTTTTGTAAACGCTGAAAAAAGTGACCAAAAAAACATCGCCAAAGGTGACAAAAACTTGTTAAAGGTTCCATGACATGGTGCTCTTTGGATGCTTTTATATATATATATATATATATATATATATATATATATATATATATATATATATATATATATATATATATATATATATATATATATAAGTCTGAAGTCTCTTTTATATAGACCTTAGTGGTCCCCTAATACTGTATCTGAAGTCTCTTTTATATAGGCCTTAGTGGTTCCCTAATACTGTATCTGAAGTCTCTTTTATATAGACCTTAGTGGTTCCCTAATACTGTATCTGAAGTCTCTTTTATATAGACCTCAGTGGTCCCCTAATACTGTATCTGAAGTCTCTTTTATATAGGCCTTAGTGGTCCCCTAATACTGTATCTGAAGTCTCTATTATATAGACCTTAGTGGTTCCCTAATACTGTATCTGAAGTCTCTTTTATATAGACCTCAGTGGTCCCCTAATACTGTATCTGAAGTCTCTTTTATATAGGCCTTAGTGGTCCCCTAATACTGTATCTGAAGTCTCTTTTATATAGACCTTAGTGGTCCCCTAATACTGTATCTGAAGTCTCTTTTATATAGACCTTAGTGGTCCCCTAATACTGTATCTGAAGTCTCTTTTATATAGGCCTTAGTGGCCCCCTAATACTGTATCTGAAGTCTCTTTTATATAGACCTCAGTGGTCCCCTAATACTGTATCTGAAGTCTCTTTTATATAGACCTTAGTGGTCCCCTAATACTGTATCTGAAGTCTCTTTTATATAGACCTTAGTGGTCCCCTAATACTGTATCTGAAGTCTCTTTTATATAGACCTTAGTGGTCCCCTAATACTGTATCTGAAGTCTCTTTTATATAGACCTTAGTGGTTCCCTAATACTGTATCTGAAGTATCTTTATATAGACCTTAGTGGTCCCCTAATACTGTATCTGAAGTCTCTTTTATATAGACCTTAGTGGTCCCCTAATACTGTATCTGAAGTCTCTTTTATATAGGCCTTAGTGGTCCCCTAATACTGTATCTGAAGTCTCTTTTATATAGACCTTAGTGGTCCCCTAATACTGTATCTGAAGTCTCTTTTATATAGACCTCAGTGGTCCCCTAATACTGTATCTGAAGTCTCTTTTATATAGACCTTAGTGGTCCCCTAATACTGTATCTGAAGTCTCTTTTATATAGACCTCAGTGGTCCCCTAATACTGTATCTGAAGTCTCTTTTATATAGGCCTTAGTGGTCCCCTAATACTGTATCTGAAGTCTCTTTTATATAGACCTTAGTGGTCCCCTAATACTGTATCTGAAGTCTCTTTTATATAGACCTTAGTGGTCCCCTAATACTGAATCTGAAGTCTCTTTTATATAGACCTCAGTGGTCCCCTAATACTGTATCTGAAGTCTCTTTTATATAGACCTTAGTGGTCCCCTAATACTGTATCTGAAGTCTCTTTTATATAGACCTTAGTGGTCCCCTAATACTGTATCTGAAGTCTCTTTTATATAGACCTCAGTGGTCCCCTAATACTGTATCTGAAGTCTCTTTTATATAGACCTTAGTGGTCCCCTAATACTGTATCTGAAGTCTCTTTTATATAGACCTTAGTGGTCCCCTAATACTGTATCTGAAGTCTCTTTTATATAGACCTTAGTGGTCCCTAATACTGTATCTGAAGTCTCTTTATATAGACCTTAGTGGTCCCCTAATACTGTATCTGAAGTCTCTTTTATATAGACCTTAGTGGTCCCCTAATACTGTATCTGAAGTCTCTTTTATATAGGCCTTAGTGGTCCCCTAATACTGTATCTGAAGTCTCTTTTATATAGACCTTAGTGGTCCCCTAATACTGTATCTGAAGTCTCTTTTATATAGACCTCAGTGGTCCCCTAATACTGTATCTGAAGTCTCTTTTATATAGACCTTAGTGGTCCCCTAATACTGTATCTGAAGTCTCTTTTATATAGACCTCAGTGGTCCCCTAATACTGTATCTGAAGTCTCTTTTATATAGGCCTTAGTGGTCCCCTAATACTGTATCTGAAGTCTCTTTTATATAGACCTTAGTGGTCCCCTAATACTGAATCTGAAGTCTCTTTTATATAGACCTCAGTGGTCCCCTAATACTGTATCTGAAGTCTCTTTTATATAGACCTTAGTGGTCCCCTAATACTGTATCTGAAGTCTCTTTTATATAGGCCTTAGTGGTCCCCTAATACTGTATCTGAAGTCTCTTTTATATAGGCCTCAGTGGTCCCCTAATACTGTATCTGAAGTCTCTTTTATATAGACCTTAGTGGTCCCCTAATACTGTATCTGAAGTCTCTTTTATATAGACCTTAGTGGTCCCCTAATACTGTATCTGAAGTCTCTTTTATATAGGCCTCAGTGGTCCCCTAATACTGTATCTGAAGTCTCTTTTATATAGACCTTAGTGGTCCCCTAATACTGTATCTGAAGTCTCTTTTATATAGACCTTAGTGGTCCCCTAATACTGTATCTGAAGTCTCTTTTATATAGACCTTAGTGGTCCCCTAATACTGTATCTGAAGTCTCTTTTATATAAACCTCAGTGGTCCCCTAATACTGTATCTGAAGTCTCTTTTATATAGACCTTAGTGGTCCCCTAATACTGTATCTGAAGTCTCTTTTATATAGACCTTAGTGGTCCCCTAATACTGTATCTAATAAACCAGACTAGCGTCAGACTGACCTGCAGGGACCGGAGGGCAGTGAACAGGGCGGGGACCAGAGACGCTCTGCGGGCGTCCAGCAACACCGTCAGCCCAGACGCTGCCACATCCTTCCTGTTCCACATCAGGGCAAGTCATTACATCACATTAGATATATATATATATATATATATATATATATATATATATATATATATATATATATATATATATATATATATATATATAAAAAACATCAGTGAAAGTGCGAGGCAGGTAAGTAAGCGTTCCTACCCGAGGGTGGAGGAGTAGTAGAGCAGGAGGCGCAGCAGCGCGGCGCTGTCACAGTCCGGGTCGGACCACACGGCGTTCTCGGTGCAGACCGTCAGCAGAGCTCGACCACCGCGGTCTCTGGTTCCTGCAGACACACAGAGAGAGTAGAGATCACACCTGACCTGGTCTGGGTCTGAACCTGGTTCAGCTGAGTCTACGTGAGTGTTTCTGGGTCTGAACCTGGTCCAGCTGAGTCTACGTGAGTGTTTCTGGGTCTGGGTCTGAACCTGGTCCAGCTGAGTCTACGTGAGTGTTTCTGGGTCTGGGTCTGAACCTGGTCCAGCTGAGTCTACGTGAGTGTTTCTGGGTCTGGGTCTGGGTCTGAACCTGGTCCAGCTGAGTCTACGTGAGTGTTTCTGGGTCTGAACCTGGTCCAGCTGAGTCTACGTGAGTGTTTCTGGGTCTGGGTCTGAACCTGGTCCAGCTGAGTCTACGTGAGTGTTTCTGGGTCTGGGTCTGAACCTGGTCCAGCTGAGTCTACGTGAGTGTTTCTGGGTCTGGGTCTGGGTCTGAACCTGGTCCAGCTGAGTCTACGTGAGTGTTTCTGGGTCTGAACCTGGTCCAGCTGAGTCTACGTGAGTGTTTCTGGGTCTGGGTCTGAGCCTGGTCCAGCTGAGTCTACGTGAGTGTTTTCTCACCAGGCAGACAAAGCGCTCCAGATGTGAGCAGCACTCTGTAGAAGGAGGACAGGACTGGGACTGTGGCAGCAGCTGATTGGTCCGGCTGTGGAGAGGCTGCTGATTGGTCCGGTTCTGTTGGACTGGGACCGGCAGACTGGCTGCCGAGGCCTGAAGAGAGACGACAAACACTGACGGACTGTACAACACACCTTAAAACGTTTATACTGGACTTGTGAGGACCTTGATTGACTATGTTTACAAGTACATATTATTATAAGTTTCTGCCTTTAAGAAACACAATGTCCTCACAAAGATAGGAGCACACACACACACACACACACACACACACACACACACACACACACACACACACACACACACACACACACACAGGTCCTCTTTGACCTCATCTTAACCTCTCACTAACTAGTCCTCCACTCACTAACTAGTCCTCCACTCACTAACTAGTCCACTAACTAAACCACATCTGAAAGTGTAAAAGTACACGTCTGCACACGCTCCGTAGGTTACCGCTATCTCTTTACAGTCTGAAGGTATTCTGACAGGAGGAGGACGAGGATTAATTCAGCCAATCAGAGCAGGAGGAAGAGGAGGAGGATTAATTCAGCCAATCAGAGCAGGAGGAAGAGGAGGAGGATTAATTCAGCCAATCAGAGCAGGAGGAAGAGGAGGAGGTGATGAATGAAGACAGAATGTGATGGTTTGTGGGATGAAAAGCAGGATGGAGAAAGTTTAGATTGAGGAGGAGAAACAGTTTGTGTACCTTTAGTTTGAAGCTCTGCAGTTCTTCCTCCTTCATCCTCCGCTTCTTCTTCTTCTTTCTCCTCCTCTTCCTCATCCCCCTTCTCTTCCTGTCTATCTTCAGAGTCCCCAGGTTCAGTGCAAAGTGAGTCTGGATCCATCGCTGGTGTGTTACGCTCCTCAGAGAGTGTTTGGAGTGTGTTTTCACAATAAGAGTCCTCAGGGTGTTTGTTTTCTGTGTTTTCACAATAAGAGTCCTCAGGTTGTTTGTTTTCTGTATTTTCACAATAAGAGTCTTCAGGGTGTTTGTTTTCTGTGTTTTCACAATAAGAGTCTTCAGGTTGTTTGTTTTCTGTATTTTCACAATAAGAGTCCTCAGGGTGTCTGTTTTCTGTATTTTCAGAATAAGAGTCCTGAGGGTGTTTGTTTTCTGTATTTTCACAATAAGAGTCCTCAGGGTGTTTATTTTCTGTATTTTCAGAGTAAGAGTGCTCAGAGAGTGTTTGGAGTGTGTTTTCAGAATAATAGTCCTCAGTGTGTTCGTTTACTGTAATTTCAGAATAAGAGTCATCAGAGAGTGTTTGGAGTGCGTTTTCAGAATAAGAGTCCTCAGTGTGTTTGTTTTCTGTGTTTTCAGAATAAGAGTCCTCAGTGTGTTTGTTTTCTGTATTTTCAGAATAAGAGTCCTCAGGGTCTTTGTTTTCTATATTTTCAGAATAAGAGTCCTCAGTGTGTTTGTTTTCTGTATTTTCAGAATAAGAGTCCTCAGAGAGTGTTTGGAGTGTGTTTTCAGAATAAGAGTCTTCAGAGAGTGCGTTCAAACATGAATCAGCTTCCTTATCTGTGTGCGTCTGTTCACCTCGTCTCTCTTCCTCCTCCCCTCCTTTTCTCTCGTCTTCTTTCATCACCTGCTCCTCCTCCCTTCTTTCCTGACTCTGCTGCAGAACCGTAACCTGAACCTCCTCTTCCACCTCCACCTCCTCCAACTCTTCCTCAGTCTCTCCACTTTCAGTCAGCAAATCTTCATCTTCATCCTCTGTTTCTTCTTCTTCCTTCTCTTCACCTTCATCAACTACTGTCTCATGCTTCCCTTTCTCCCTCTCCTCCTCTGTCTCCCTCTCTCTGTCTTCCTCTGTCTCCCTCTCCCTCTCTTCTTCTGTCTCCCTCTCCCTGTCTTCTTCTGTCTCCCTCTCTTTCCCTCGCTCCTCCTCTGAATCAGTACCTCCTTTCTGTTCCTGTGGCGTCCAGCGGGCGGAGGAGGTGCAGGGGGTGAGGATGAGAGGTCCACACGAGTCCTGGTTCAGGTTTTCCTCGATGAGCCGCGAGCAAAGCTCGGTGTGGGCGCTGACCTCGGCACAGGGCCGGGGGGGGCGAGCGGTTGCCGGGTTAGCAGCAGCAGCAGCAGAGAGTGTGTGAGGGCTGTTGGGAGGGTGTGTTTCAGGGTTGTTAGGTGTGTTTACAACATCAGGGAGTGTGTGTGCAGCATCAGAGTGTCTGTTAGTGGTTTTGGGAGTGTGTGTAGTAGAATCAGAGTGTGTGTGTGCGTTGTTAGGTGTGTGTGCAGCAGCAAAGAGTGTGTGAGGGCTTTTGGGAGTGTGTGTGTCTGTGTGTGTGTTAGGTGTGTGTGCAGTGACGTGTGTGCCGGTCCTGGCTCTGATGGACTGGGTTAAGGAGCCTTTCTGCGGGGAGAAGCGAGGCAGCTCTGTCAGCTCCACGTACTCGCCCTCCGAGTCGTCGCCCTCGCTGCTCGCTGCTGATTGGATCAGCTTTACTTCCTGTCCGGACGTGTCAGTGTCTTTACAGGGACTCAGTGTAGCGTCTCCATCCTTTCCGCGCGGCTCCTCCGGCTCCTTCAGGGCGGCGCGGGGCGGGTTGATGAACTGTGGGTAGACCAGGTCCTCCCAGGGGACCCTGAAGACGTCGCCGTGCGCAGAGAGGACGAGGCGCTGCAGCCGGGACGCTCCTTGCTGCTCCCGCTCCCTGTTGACCGAGTCCAGCCACGCCATGCTGAAGACGGAGCGCAGCGCTAACGGCGACACCTCCTGCTGCTCCACATGGCGGCCACCGGCTGACACGCTACACAGGAGCAGGCGGGGGGAGGGGGAGGCGCCGGCAGAGCGGCGAGGAGGAGCAGCGGCGGCAGGGGGAGAAACCAGCAGGTAGAAGTCTCCTGGGCGGAGGAGACGGGGGTCCAGAGGACAGAGCTGAACAACTAGCTTCTCGTGGACGCACAGAGGCCAGCCTTCATGACGGAACAACAGACCATGGTACTGCAACTGAGAGGGGAGGAGACAAGGAGAGGAGACAAGGGGAGAAGACAAGGAGAGAAAAGATTAGGCTCAGTAAAAATGATTTATTTCATGAAACAGCCCTAAAATCGCTACAAATCATCATCATCACCAAACCTACACCAGACTCCATGTAAATAATCAGGACTTTTATCATCGTAAAACACACTTCATTCAAAGTGGACAGAAACTAAATCAAACTACCAAAAGCCGTCTTGGTTCATCTTTCCACTGTTCCAACAATCACCACTCTGGTCTGGTTGGAATAAACCCTTAATTCACCCATTTACATGTGGAGATATGCTGGCTCTATACACGCTAAAAGTCCTGATTATTTACATGGAGTCTGGCTCTATACACGCTAAAAGTCCTGATTATTTACATGGAGTCTGGCTCTATACACGCTAAAAGTCCTGATTATTTACATGGAGTCTGGCTCTATACACGCTAAAAGTAGTGATTATTTACATGGAGTCTGGCTCTATACACGCTAAAAGTCCTGATTATTTACATGGAGTCTGCCTCTATACACGCTAAAAGTAGTGATTATTTACATGGAGTCTGGCTCTATACACGCTAAAAGTAGTGATTATTTACATGGAGTCTGGCTCTATACACGCTAAAAGTCCTGATTATTTACATGGAGTCTGGTGTGTTTGGTGATGGTGATTTCGGGGCTGTTTGATGTTAAACTAAAAGGATCTTACTCTTTAACTAAAAGCTCTATCTCTGTAGGGATCTTTTCATAATGTTGTCAGACTCTTAGAATAATAATCTGAGTCTGTCAGCAGCAACCACAGAACTTTTAGTGGACTCTAACTGCTGCTGAACATTAGTCCTGTACGGTTACATCACAGCCTGGTTCTGGTTTAATTCTGGACCAGTTTCAGAGATTGTTGTTCTCATCAGACACTCAGACACAGAAACATGGAGACAGAGAGTCCAGGGTGAAAACAACCCAAAGTTACCCTTTAACAGCTCTACATCTTTCAGTCAATGATCAGTGTGGCCTCTGTGTGAGGGCGAGGCGGCGCCCGGCAGCAGCCAGGTGAGTGCCGATCCCAGAGTAATCTTAACCAAACATGACACATCAGCCAACCACGCACGCTGTTCAACAGGCAGGAGCAGAAACAACCTGAGAGTCCTGACTCACACTCACGCCGATCCCCTCCTAAATCACAGCTTCCTGTTTGTTCATGTGTTCCTCATCATGTCTAACTGCTGACTCATGAACACAGGACAGAGAGTGAGTTCTTCTGAGTTCATGTTTGGGAACATTTCTTCACCCCGAGTCAAACTGAACTGTTTACACAGACGCTAAATGAAGTGATCGATAAGATGTGCGTTTACATGCCCCAAAGCTTTTCATCACAACAGAACGTTTTCTGGAAATAGTCTACTGAACGGACTGAACGTTGGTCTCTACGGACTAAACTTTGGCCTCTACTGACTGAACGTTGGCCTCTACGGACTGAACGTTGGCCTCTACGGACTGAACGTTGGCCTCTACGGACTGAACGTTGGCCTCTACGGACTGAACGTTGGCCTCTACGGACTGAACGTTGGCCTCTACGGACTGAACGTTGGCCTCTACGGACTGAACGTTGGCCTCTACGGACTGAACGTTGGCCTCTACGGACTG
>CM042426.1:44514741-44527241 GCA_023631565.1 Gymnocephalus cernua | reverse complement strand
GGGCTCTTTTAGTTCCTTATTAGCTAGCGGACTCTTTTAGTTCCTTATTAGCTAGCGGACTCTTTTAGTTCCTTATTAGCTAGCGGGCTCTTTTAGTTCCTTATTAGCGGACTCTTTTAGTTCCTTATTAGCTAGCAGACTCTTTCACTTCCTTATTAGCTAGCGGGCTCTTTCAGTTCCTTATTAGCTAGCGGGCTCTTTTAGTTCCTTATTAGCTAGCGGGCTCTTTTAGTTCCTTATTAGCTAGCAGGCTCTTTTAGTTCCTTATTAGCGGGCTCTTTTAGTTCCTTATTAGCTAGCTGACTCTTTCAGTTCCTTATTAGCTAGCTGACTCTTTCAGTTCCTTATTAGCTAGCTGACTCTTAGTTCCTTAATAGCGGACTCTTTTAGTTCCTTATTAGCGGGCTCTTTTAGTTCCGTATTAGCTAGCTGACTCTTTTAGTTCCTTATTAGCTAGCTGACTCTTTTAGTTCCTTATTAGCTAGCTGACTCTTTTAGTTCCTTATTAGCTAGCTGACTCTTTTAGTTCCTTATTAGCTAGCTGACTCTTTTAGTTCCTTAATAGCAGACTCTTTCACTTCCTTATTAGCTAGCGGGTTCTTTTAGTTCCTTATTAGCTAGCTGACTCTTTCAGTTCCTTATTAGCTAGCTGACTCTTTTAGTTCCTTAATAGCGGACTCTTTTAGTTCCTTATTAGCGGGCTCTTTTAGTTCCGTATTAGCTAGCTGACTTTTAATTCCTTATTAGCTAGCTGACTCTTTTAGTTCCTTATTAGCGGGCTCTTTAAGTTCCTTATTAGCGGGCTCTTTCACTTCCTTATTAGCTAGCGGGTTCTTTTAGTTCCCTATTAGCGGACTCTTTTAGTTCCCTATTAGCGGACTCTTTTAGTACCCTATTAGCGGACTCTTTTAGTACCCTATTAGCGGACTCTTAGTTCCTTATTAGCGGGCTGGCTCTTTTAGTTCCTCATTAGCGGGCTCCTTTAGTTCCTTATTAGCGGGCTCTTTAGTTCCTTATTAGCGGGCTCTTTTAGTTCCTTATTAGCGGGCTCTTTAGTTCCTTATTAGCGGGCTCTTTTAGTTCCTTATTAGCTAGCTGACTCTTTTAGTTCCTTATTAGCTAGCGGGCTCTTTTAGTTCCTTATTAGCGCAGTGTTTCCCCTAGGATTTTTTTAGCTGTGGTGGCAGGTATGCAAACCCCCCCCCCCCCCCCCCCGGACAGACACTCCAAGGCCCGAATTTCAAATCAAGAAAGTAAAATTAATGTATACCTATTATGCCTATTCTCGTTCAAAATGTTCGTTTTCTTACTTAATTAATGCTATTTTTTACATACAGTACATTAGTGTGAGCAAACTCCTCAAAAACATGGAAACTCCATAATGATATCTGGCTCTTTAACTAGAACAAGATCTCAGACTAGGAGGCAGTTCACTGAGTGGTTGTTAAAGTCTGTGATTAAGGAAACATGGTTGTAGTATGCAGGAAATGCAGAAAGAAAGACTGTTGTCAGGTAAACATGTCACAGTCAAAAAGGCTGAAGGGAAAATTGACGTGGAAAAGCTGCTTTAATAATGAATGGACTGATAAGCAGGCTACCATTCATACTGTATGCTTCATTTGCAATGAAATGATGCTGTTGCGAAATAATACAAACAGCAACTTCATCAAGAATGAAGAACGCAACGGTAAAGATTGCGTCATTCACGTGCATATTAAGTAGCCACATGTATCTGTTTTGGTCTTATAATACATCCACAGATATACCGCTCCAGGAGAGAGGACGGTTCGCTCAGCCAGCAGTTAAGTTTATAAGAATTTGTCCAAATTTCTAGATTCCCTAAGACCTCGACTACAACCGACAGCTTTATTGGTTTGATCTTGTTGGTAAAAATGAGCAGAGTAGAGCTGAGTTTGGTAAAACAGCGCGGTGGACGAGAGCAGACAGCAGATTCAAATATCTCTTCCTACATGTTTATGCCGGTCTATACAGGTGAGTGCATTGATAATTATTGACTTTTTACTCACAAAGGTTTTACCGTAACCTACTTACAGTAACGAGACTAGCGTTCATCTGCCCCCCCCGGTGGTAATCCTCGGTATCGTTCCCAGGTGCTGCGCGTGTTTTAGATGTGTGTGAGCGTTAACGTTAACACACATCTCGGCTGCGTGTGTGTGGCGTGCAGGCAAGAATCCCGGCATGTGAACAGAGACGGGGGGCTGGGTTTGTGCTCTACCTGTGAAGCGCGTGTCCGCGCTATTCTCCGACAATCAACATTGACACCGTGGCGTGGCGGCAGAAATTTAACTGTGGCGGTGCGCCACTTGCCAATCAACGTAGGGGAAACACTGTAGCGGGCTCTTTTTAGGGCTTTATGTCGACCAAACTGTAAGAGAGAAGACTTCCTGAGACAGTCAAAGATATTTGCAGGCTGCAGGCAAGAATATCTCTCTAATGGAGGAGTTACCTGATACTGGCTCTTTACTCTGTTTCTATGTTTACCTGTCTGGATCCACACACACACACACACACACACACACACACACACACACACACACACACACACACACACACACACACACGCACACACACACATATAAAAATAATTTATTCTGTAAATTCAGAGTAATAACTATTGCTATGCGTCTGCTCAGACTGAAGTACGTCGAAGGATTTAACGTTCCAGGGGGAATCTTCTTTACCGGGTGTAAAGTTCAGATGGGGGGTGGTCGGGGGGGCCCAAGCTTCAGGTTTCAGGCAGGCCGGAGCATGAAGAAGATCTTCCTGATCTGCAGCAGCAGGGCCTCAGGCTACATCCACACTGCTACCTTTTGGTTTTAAAATGAATATCTTCTGCTACGTTTACGCCTGGCGTCCACACTACCGCGGAGACATCTGGAAACACTGCTGTCCCCGTTCTGGTATGAAGACTTCGAGGCTGCTTTGTAGTCTGGACGTCTCAAAAGGAGACATTTGAAAATAGAGAAAAATATAGTGTAATAGTGTTGTTCGCCGTGCTAAGCTAAATGCTAAAGAGGGAAAGTTGATGTTCATCCCTTCTGAAGTGCGTCATCCAACGGGAGATTTATTGGCGGGTAAACACAGATCTCCGGGTACCGGAGACATTAGACATAGTCCATCGCCCCGGGACGGTCCTGTCCCAACAACTCTACACCAGGGACAATGGACACTTCCTGTCACTGACAAGTCCTGAGAAATGTCTTCTTCTTTCCGGGTGAGTCGTAGCCTGCAGAGACGGAGGCGGAGCTCCTTCCCTGACATGTGACCTGCAGCAAGGCAGCGTGTCAGAGGAGATCCAGATGACCTCCACACTAACCGACAACTGACCTTCACACATCACTCCCTCGGATACATCTCCTATTAGACATCGACAACGGTAGCAGTCAAAAAAACACACCTGAGTATCGCAATATATTATTTAGCAATATTGTATCGATTTTCAAAAACGATTTTGTTTTTAGTTTATGTGCAAAAATATTCATGTAAGACGGTGGTTCACGTTTACGTTGTTTAAACCCCCCACCGCCAGCTGGCTATGCTGAGACGCACCACTAGCGTCCTCGCCTAATGGTGCGTTCTTTTTGCCTCGGAAGTCGGAGGTCGCAACTGGGAATGACTTCACACCCGAGTTGAATGCGTTCTTTTTGTCAAGTCTGATTTTCATTGTTTTCATTAGCTCTAGCCAGGTTAGCCATCGTTAGCAATGCCAGTTTATAACATACAAACGGCGTGACAACACAGATAGAAGACAGCGCTGCGTGTACGACTGATTTAGTGTGACACAAATAACACAGAAGTGCTTATAACTATGTTACTACAGCTTTCACAACTGTCGATACAGGGAGCAGCCATGTTGGATTTTCAGCTCGGGGTACTCGGTGGTTGTACGAGTTCCGAGCTCGTAAATCCGAGATCAGGGGGCGTGTTTACGACTTTGACCTCGTAAAATATGAGTTGCGAGGCAAAAAGAACGCACCATAACAGAGCCTAACAGTGCCTAACTGTTACTACTAGTTAAAGTAGTTATTCTGTAAGTAAAGATCCCACTATGTCCCCTATGAGTTCTTACTTTCTCTTTTTTCATAGTACACTTTCATGTCTTGTGTTTTAAATGTTCTGTATGTTGTTTGAGTAAAACTACGTTTAGCAGCAGCTGGTTCCAGAGCAGTTTCCTGTCTGAATACCTGCATGCTGTTCTCTGTGTTCCTGCCTCCATCCGTCAGTACCAAGTCATTATCTAAGTGCTGGGAACATTCCTGCACTTCTTCTTCACCACTCTCAGCCCCTTCCCTGTCCGTCTTTTTACCCAGCAGCCCCTCAACAAGTCCAAACACCCCCCCCCCCCCCCTCCGATGAGAGAGTCTCACTACTCTAATGTTTGTCTCTGCGTTTAAAACGGCTCTAAATCACATTATACACACGGATAAATATTTCTTATTACAAACCTGGCTGTTTACGACACACACTGTGTGTGTGTGTGTGCGTGTGTGTGTGTGTGTGTGTAGTCCGGATGTTTTCCCATAAAACTGATGAAGTTATTTCAGGCTGCATTTTGTTTTTACCGTCACTGGAGCGTTTGTAACCTCCCTGTAAGCGGGCGTTTGGGTGTGTGTGTGTGTGTGTGTGTGTGTAGGTGAAATCTGATGTCCAGTCTGAGTAACAGATGCATATTAATCACACACTCTTCTGTCTCCATGGTCACCAGGTAAACTGTTCAAATACATCAACCCACATGACAAACTCATGTACCAGGAATGTGCACATGCACGCGTCTGATTGGCCAACACAGCACAGGTTATGCTTCATTGTGTTGCAGCAGAAGTTGAGCAAACTGTTGCAGAAGTCTCTGTGTTCTTCCTGCAGCCTGATGGCGGCGGCCATGTTCTGTTGACTGAGTCTAAAGCCCAGTTCAGACGAGTTCAACCGTTGGTCTCCGGTCTGCAGCGTTCTGAAAGCTACCAGTTTCCACCAATGAGACGAGGCGGTGTATCATCTCCACAGAAACCACTCTTATGTCTTAAGGTCGGGACACACGGACCAGACGGCCGACCGTCGGCAGGACAGCCAGTCGGACTGATCAGTCTCCCCGAGGTCCAAACAGTTCCTCAGAACACACCGAAGAGACGCTTACAGCAGGCGGCGCTACTCTGAAAACAGGAAATGACGAACGCGTCACGTGGGTCTGGCTGCTCCCCGACCATAATGGCGGCTCGTTCAGAATACGATCTCATAATTTACTAAAATAGGCCGTGCAGTTGATTGAGTTCATTTCAGATCCACAAAGGTCAGTTTAAAAGATTTTATTCAGATTCTGAGAGGCTGCCCGCTCGCCATTTCCGGGTGAGACTGCCTTGTCTCGAACTGAACATGTCGGGTCGGCCCAAATGAAGGCCGACGGCTCCTCCGACTGACGACGGCACGGAACACACCGACCAGACTCGAGTCGCCGACCTCGCCAGACTGTCAGACGGCCGATAACCGGTCCGGTGTGTACGGACCTTTACTGTGCCGACGGATCAAGAAAGACTGAACTGTGAGCTGCAGTCGGACGCTGCAGAGATCAAATTCTCCAATCAGGGAGACGGGGGCGGAGGTCACTGGAGGTCACTGGAAGGGTCACCTACAACTAACCTGGCATCCAACACCATCAACATCATCACCTATAATCAATATCAGGACACCTTCAGCTACAAATCACCTTTTATTATCAAATGTCCAAACAAACATCAATAAAATACATGTAGTCACATGGCAGGAATGTGGCGCTTAAACGTGTCTCATGCGGTCGGGTCGGGGCGGTGTGGACGGCAATATTACGCCACTGCGGCCTGTGAGCGAAGAGTCTGAGCGCCGAGCCGTGCACCTCTAAGATTCTGAAACAATGCGGACGCGGTCTCACAGATGGCGCTACAGTAAGAACAAGTCTCTACTCGGACCGCATTTAGTATGAACAGAGCCAATCCGCCCTATACGCTCACTACGCAAGCTGCGTAGGGCCCCGCAAATTACTCGAGGCCCCGCCTCCCCCTCGTGTCATAGCGCGTCAATTAATGTTTACAACATCCATGACAAAATGAAGCGACACTATCCTTCTGGACACGGAAAGAGGGAAAAAAACACCATGAGAGTGAGTTGCGGGAACAACAATCAGGTAAACTTGTGTTCTCTCCTCTCCAAGTTTGATGTCAGCAAAGTAAAGTTGTGTTTATGTGCATTTCTTGCTAACCTAGCTGGGCAGGCAGGCAGTGCATCTCTTGTCTAGCTGCTAACGCCAGTCACTTCCAGGGCTGTGTTTTGTGACTTTGTGCCTGACAAAAGTGAGAGTAAAATACAATTATTTATTACGTTTGATAAACGACAAAGTGCAACGGTGTTTGTTTACTGCAGCTCGGAAAAGATAACCGCGGCGGGTGTGTTATCATGCGTTAGGCGCGTGCACGAAATGAAACGCACATTTTTCAAGCAGAAATATATGTAAAGACCAGACAGACTGTAGGCTACAATATATGGGCGTGAATGATGGCACTCCTCATCAAAGTACACATTATACATACTTTTAAGACACTGATTATCTAGTCTCAGACAATGTGTAGTTAAAAACTCTAAACAACTGCACTAATTATGCAAGATGGAAAGCAATGTTTTGACAATTTGACATTGATTTATAAGCTATATTGAATTTAAAATGTTGATTAGCTGGACATACTGGTCAATATGGATGCACATCCCTCAGTAAATAATAACCATAAATCAAGAATTGCTTCAACATGCATAATAATAAATAAATGAATACTAACTTTAACATGCTATGGCAAGCCATTTTAGCTTGTATTCATTCACAGTTTATGCATTTTTACTATTTGCAAAGTGAATTCTTGATTATTTTTACTAGTAGGGCCCCTTAGTTAATTTTTACCTACCAATGTCTATTTTTGATATCAGGAATTACATGTTCACTTGTACAAAAGTTAATTCTTGATATCACTCACAGGGATTATTGATATCTGCATCACTAGTTCACTATTTAAATATTATAAGAAGTGCAGAAAAGGAATATTTTGATGGTAAGATTTTAATTCAAACATTCAAATGTTTACATATTTGTAACATGTAACGAGTAGTGTAACTAACTATGTGATATTCTTCTCAGTTTATTCTAGACAGTCCAGATAGTCTGGTGGTGCCCATACTGATGTGAAAATGCCCAGGCTGTAGAGAGAACCAAAGTTAATCCCAAAAGCCAAAGTTCAGGGTTATAATTTATTATTTTCTTCTTATTTACGTTTACGTTAATATTCACTTATTTAATAATATTCACTTGTTATCTTAATATTATAGAAAATACTCTATTCAATAAATATTGTTTGTTTGAACCTCATTCTGTTCTATATTGTTGTACTTATTCTTTGACTGTTTTGTTTAAAGGAGGGAGGATTGTATTGGGAGCACTGAGGTGTCAGGTGTGACTGTGTGGCAAATGGTTTACATAGCTCACGGCATCACGGGTCAGGTAGAGGGCCCCTTAGCAGAATTTTGCTTAGGGCCCCAGGGAGGTCAGGATTAGCATCAAACATGACAGCGCTGAGAAGTGGTTCCAGGGTCGATGTGTGATGGCGTCTTGCAATCGGGACACGCCAAACGTTCCTTTTTTTTTTTAGATGATTTTTTGGCCATTTTTCGGCCTTTATTTGACAGCTGAAGACATGAAAAGGGAGAGAGAGGAAATGACATGCAGCAAAGGGCCGCAGGTCGGAGTCAAACCTGCGGCCAGCTGCGTTGAGGAGTTAACCTCTATATATGGGCGCCTGCTCTACCAACTGAGCTATCCGGGCGCCCACGCCAAACGTTCCTTGAAGTGTGGAACGGATTTCCTTCCTCCCCGTGTGTCGAGTTTGTCTGACTGAATGTGAAAGTAAATGAGCCTCAGCAGCGCTGCGAGCTGGCCGGCCCCACGCAGGTAACCCCGCGTCGATATAGCCAACCTTTGGCGACAGGTAACACTCTCAACACTCTTGGTTTATGAGGTCACGGTATGAACGACCTCACGGCGCTGCTGACCGCGTTAACCATGGAACCCTTCGTAGAGCTTAATGATCGGCGGTCAGTTGACAGAAAATTAATCGGCAACTATTCTGGTGATCAATTAATGTTTTAATGAATGCTGAAGGTGCAGCCTGTCACAGTAGACGAGTCCCCGAGGAAACGCCGTCACACGATGACCGGCGGGTTCAAACATACTGTCAGCCGGTTGTGGTCAAACGTGATTGGTCAATGCTGCTCCAGAACCGTCTCCATGGTAACAACACAACCTCATCACTGCTCAGGGGTGTGTGTGTGTGTGTGTGTGTGTGTGAGTGTCTCTAAACTGTCTCTGAAGTGTGTAGAGTGTGTAGTGTGTAGAGCGTGTAGTGTGTAGAGCGTGTAGTGTGTAGAGCGTATACAGCGTATAGAGTGTGTAGAGTGTGTAGTGTGTAGAGCGTGTAGTGTGTAGAGCGTGTAGTGTGTAGAGCGTATAGAGTGTGTAGAGCGTGTAGAGTGTGTAAAGCGTGTAGAGTGTAGAGCGTGTAGAGCGTGTAGTGTGTAGAGCGTGTAGTGTGTAGAGTGTAGAGCGTGTAGTGTGTAGAGCGTATACAGCATATAGAGTGTGTAGAGCGTGTAGTGTGTAGAGCGTGTAGTGTGTAGAGCGTATACAGCGTATAGAGTGTGTAGAGTGTAGAGCGTGTAGTGTGTAGAGCGTGTAGTGTGTAGAGCGTATAGAGTGTGTAGAGCGTGTAGTGTGTAGAGCGTGTAAAGCGTGTAGTGTAGAGCGTGTAGAGCGTGTAGTGTGTAGAGCGTGTAGTGTGTAGAGCGTGTAGTGTGTAGAGCGTGTAGTGCGTATACAGCGTATAGAGTGTGTAGAGTGTGTAGTGTGTAGAGCGTGTAGTGTGTAGAGCGTGTAGTGTGTAGAGCGTGTAGTGTGTAGAGCGTATACAGCGTATAGAGTGTATAGTGTGTAGAGCGTGTAGTGTGTAGAGCGTATACAGAGTATAGAGTGTGTAGAGTGTGTAGTGTGTAGAGCGTGTAGTGTGTAGAGCGTGTAGTGTGTAGAGCGTGTAGTGTGTAGAGCGTATAGAGTGTGTAGAGCGTGTAGTGTGTAGAGCGTGTAGAGTGTGTAAAGCGTGTAGTGTGTAGAGCGTGTAGAGTGTGTAAAGCGTGTAGTGTGTAGAGCGTGTAGAGCGTGTAGAGCGTGTAGTGTGTAGTGTGTAGAGCGTGTAGTGTGTAGAGCGTGTAGTGTGTAGAGCGTATACAGCATATAGAGTGTGTAGAGCGTGTAGTGTGTAGAGCGTGTAGTGTGTAGAGCGTATACAGCGTATAGAGTGTGTAGAGTGTGTAGTGTGTAGAGCGTGTAGTGTGTAGAGCGTGTAGTGTGTAGAGCGTATAGAGTGTGTAGAGCGTGTAGTGTGTAGAGCGTGTAGTGTGTAGAGCGTGTAATGTGTAGAGCGTATACAGCGTGTAGAGTGTGTAGTGTGTAGAGCGTGTAGTGTGTAGAGCGTATAGAGTGTGTAGAGCGTGTAGTGTGTAGAGTGTGTAGTGTGTAGAGCGTGTAGTGTGTAGAGCGTGTAGTGTGTAGAGCGTATACAGCGTATAGAGTGTGTAGAGTGTGTAGTGTGTAGAGCGTGTAGTGTGTAGAGCGTGTAGTGTGTAGAGCGTGTAGTGTGTAGAACGTGTAGTGTGTAGAGCGTGTAGTGTGTAGAGCGTGTAGTGTGTAGAGCGTGTAGTGTGTAGAGCGTATACAGCGTATAGAGTGTGTAGAGCGTGTAGTGTGTAGAGCGTATACAGCGTATAGAGTGTGTAGAGCGTGTAGTGTGTAGAGCGTATACAGCGTATAGAGTGTGTAGAGCGTGTAGTGTGTAGAGCGTATACAGCGTATAGTGTGTAGAGCGTGTAGTGTGTAGAGCGTATACAGCGTATAGAGTGTGTAGAGTGTGTAGAACGTGTAGTGTGTAGAGCGTGTAGTGCAGGGGCGTCAAACTCAACTTCCCAGAGGGCCACACTGGAAAATAAGAATCACATCAAGGGCCAGACATGTTTATTGACATGCTTTTATTTAATCAAAAAAGTCAAATATCTTTGACTGTCTTATTGCACGTGTCATATAGTCTTCTCACTTACAGTTTGGTCAACATAAAGTCCTAAAGAAGTCAGAAAAAAGGTCCTCAGCCATCATAAAAAAAAACGGCCAGAAAAAGTGACAAAAACATCAGAAAAAGTGACAAAAACGTCGGAAAAAGTGATGAAAACGTCAGAAAAGTGACAAAAACGTCTGAAAAAGTGACATAAACGTCGGAAAAAGTGACAAAAACGTCAGAAAAAGTGACAAAAACGTCGGAAAAAGTGACAAAAACGTCGGAAAAAGTGACAAAACGTCAGAAAAAGTGACAAACGTCGGAAAAAGTGACGAAAACGTCAGAAAAAGTGACAAAAATGTCGGAAAAAGTGACAAAAACTTCGGAAAAAGAAGTCAGAAAAAAGGTCCTCAGCCATCATAAAAAAAAAACGGCCAGAAAAAGTGACAAAAACGTCGGAAAAAGTGACAAAAACGTCGGAAAAAGTGACAAAAACGTCAGAAAAGTGACATAAACGTCGGAAAAAGTGACGAAAACGTCAGAAAAAGTGACAAAAACGTCGGAAAAAGTGACGAAAACGTCAGAAAAAGTGACAAAAACGTCGGAAAAAGTGACAAAAACGTCGGAAAAAGTGACAAAAACGTCAGAAAAAGTGACATAAACGTCACGTCAAAATGTATCGTGAACCTAAATTGATAAGCGGGCCGGATCGTAATCTGCGAGGGGCCGGATTTGGCCCGCGGGCCTCGAGTTTGACACGTGTGGTGTAGTGTGTAGAGCGTGTAGTGTGTAGAGCGTGTAGTGTGTAGAGCGTGTAGTGTGTAGAGCGTGTAGTGTGTAGAGCGTGTAGTGTGTAGAGCGTGTAGTGTGTAGACACATCACGTGGTTGGCTTGGTCTTCACTACGCACGCTGCTGACGTGTTTGGGATCAACGTGTTTACAACCTGTCTGAATGTTAAGATACGTCATCTCTGCAGAGACTGAGCTTTCTCTGAACATCAACATGGGCACATTTCATTCAGAAGCATCACCATCACCATCACCACCAACAACAACAACAGAACAACATGTGCTCTAAACGTACAGATCATCACCGGTACAGACTACAGCCACAAGTACACACCTACAGAGAAACACAAGACAAACTGATAGTGAGAGGGGAGAGACAGAACAGAGACATCCTGACACTGACTGATTGAGAGTGAGTGAGTGAGTGAGTGAGTGAGTGAGTATATATATCAGGAGCCACTCATCGTCACCAACATCATGTCTCCACCTGCGTCTTGTCCCAACTCAAACATCTCCACTGTGTGAAATCAACATGTTATCTTCATGACATCACAGCAGTTGCTACGGTCTCTCCACCAACACGCTCCATCACATCAGAAACATTCTTCATCAACGCCAAACAATCTGTATTGTCCCTGGTCTAACTGGTCTGCTGCCACGATTCATTCACAAAACACACACACACACACCAAATGTTTGAAGTATAAACACCTTGGTTGAAACCCTACACCCTGCAGTCCCCTCCCCCTCTCCACACACTCCATGTGTTACAGCCTGTGTGTTTGAGAGAGAGAGAGTGTGTGTGTGTGTGTGTGTGTGTGTGTGTGTGTGTGTGTGTGTGTGTGTGTGTGTGTGTGTGTGTGTGTGTGTGTGTGTGTGTGTGTGTGTGTGTGTGTGTGTGTGTGTGTGTGTGTGTGTGTGTGTGTGTGTGTGTGTGTGTGTGTGTGTGTGTGTGTGTGTGTGTGTGTGTGTGTTCTTACCATGCTGTGTTGTCAGTAGTAGTTGTATATTCCAGTGTGAGAACATGTTCCTCTCTCTCCTCTCTGTGTGTGTTCTGTGTGTGCCTCCGGTCAGGTCTGATTATGCTCTGAGTCTCTCAGTCCTTACAGCCTCCCACATGTTGCTAAGCCCCGCCCACGTGTTGCTAAGCCCCGCCCACATGCCGCCACTCATAAATCTCTGGCTCCTCCCCTCTCTCTCTCTGTCTCCCTCTGCTGGGTGGATTATTTCCTGGATGAATGAAATGTGGATCAGTGTTTCCACAAGCCCAAAATATTCAGTTTCCTGTCCCAGAGGAGAGAAGAAACACACACACACACACACACACACACACACACACACACACACACACACACACACACACACACACACACACACACACACACACACACACACACACACACACACACACACACAGTCACGGTGCCTCTGCTAAATAGCCTCTGGAAGGAACTTGTTTTGGTGGAACATGTGTACGTTCAGAAGTAGTTTTTAGTCGTGCAACAGAAACCTCTGATTGGACAGATAGTCTAGCTAGCTGTCTGGATTTACCCTGCAGAGATCTGAGGAGCAGTTAACCAGAGT
>CM042426.1:44504741-44512241 GCA_023631565.1 Gymnocephalus cernua | reverse complement strand
CACGCAGAGCTGCTGGGAAACATTTTCTCTGTCAGCTGTGTGTAGAGAACAGGGTGCATCGTGGGTACAGGAGACGCTCTGAGGCTTGTGAGGAGGAAATTAAAGAGGGAAAGGATTTCATATCCGTTGGTCCAGGATGTTTGGGCGAGCTCCGTGAGCAGCGGGGAGACGGGAGAACATCATCTGCATGTACTGTCTCGCTTTGCCAGACCTTCCTCCGCAGCGCTGTGGAAGTGGAAGCATTTCTTTAAGCCAATCACAATCATTTGGTTTCAACTTTTTGACGTTTTTGTCGCCTTTCTTAACCTTTTTGGCGACGTTTTAGTTGCTTTTTGAGGTTTTTGTGGCCTAACGATGTCCTCTTGTCTCTTATCTGTGTGTGAAGCTGAATCAATCGAACAGTCTCTTGATTAACGTGCCGAAGCGGAGGACGGTCCCCACTGATCCGTACGCGGTGGCAGACAGCAGGCCGGCCTCGTGCTTTGAGTCCTCCGGGGTCGCGTCTGGAGTCTGGACAGATACCGAGACGTTTGGAAACGATGATGCAGAAACACACATTCACTTATTAATTGGGTCTTATGAGTCCAATAGCGTCCCTCCCTGACTCCCCACGGCCCTATCACGGGAGAGAACAAACAACGGGGGGTTAATTCAACATGGAGAACCAGCCCCAGCCTCTGCTGTTTACTGCCAACGTGTCGACAAGCCAGACAGAATAGTTCTGGATGCTTGTTGTTGTTGTTTCAAACGTATTAGTGTGGTGTCTGAGTCAGCTGATAATCACTGCTGAGGACTTTAACTAATATACACACACACACACACACACACACACTTTTAGCTTTCTTACTGAGACTGAAGCATGTGAGCAGAGTACGTAGCCAGAGGCTGCAGAGCTGCTGCAGGTGGGAGCGTGTGTGTGTGTGTGTGTGTGTGTGTGTGTGTGTGTGTGTGTGTGTGTGCGTGCGTGCGTGCGTGCGTGCGTGCGTGCGTGCGTGCGTGCGTGCGTGCGTGCGTGCGTGCGTGCGTGCGTGTGTGTGTGTGTGTGTGTCGTTTCCGTACTAGCAAACAGCTTCTGTGACAATATTCAGAAAGCAGGTTTGTATTTAACAAAGGAATCAAAAGTATGACTTTATTTTTTAGTTCTCAAAGTAAGAACAACAGAGACCTGATAAACCTGACCCGGTCCTGATCCAGAACTTGGAGCCAAAACTCTGAATGGACCCTCAACACTCCCCAAACTCATCTGCCTTCTAAACCTCACGTCTAAAGTGGAATACAATTCAAACTAATGAGCCGTGGATGGCAACCTGCCTCCATCTTGGCTCCAACATCAAACTGTTCCTGTGAGCTGATCACATGTCAAACATTCACCATGTTCTCCTGACGTCTTCCACCTGCCCGGCACATTCACCTGAGAGAACACACCTACTCACACATTCACCTGAGAGAACACAACTACTCACATTCACCTGAGAGAACACACCTACTCACACATTCACCTGAGAGAACACACCTACTCACACATTCACCTGAGAGAACACACCTACTCACACATTCACCTGAGAGAACACACCTACTCACACATTCACCTGAGACAACACACCTACTCACACATTCACCTCAGAGAACACATCTACTCACACATTCACCTGAGACAACACACCTACTCACACATTCACCTCAGAGAACACACCTACTCACACATTCACCTGAGAGAACACACCTACTCACACATTCACCTCAGAGAACACATCTACTCACACATTCACCTGAGACAACACACCTACTCACACATTCACCTCAGAGAACACACCTACTCACACATTCACCTGAGAGAACACACCTACTCACACATTCACCTGAGAGAACACACCTACTCACACATTCACCTGAGAGAACACACCTATTCACACATTCACCTGAGAGAACACACCTACTCACACATTCACCTGAGACAACACACCTACTCACACATTCACCTCAGAGAACACATCTACTCACACATTCACCTGAGACAACACACCTACTCACACATTCACCTCAGAGAACACACCTACTCACACATTCACCTGAGAGAACACACCTACTCACACATTCACCTCAGAGAACACATCTACTCACACATTCACCTGAGACAACACACCTACTCACACATTCACCTCAGAGAACACATCTACTCACACATTCACCGCAGAGAACACACCTACTCACACATTCACCTGAGACAACACACCTACTCACACATTCACCGCAGAGAACACACCTACTCACACATTCACCTGAGACAACACACCTACTCACACATTCACCTGAGAGAACACACCTACTCGCACATTCACCTGAGAGAACACACCTACTCGCACATTCACCTGAGAGAACACACCTACTCACACATTCACCTGAGAGAACACACCTACTCACACATTCACCTGAGAGAACACATCTACTCACACATTCACCTGAGAGAACACACCTACTCACACATTCACCTGAGAGAACACACCTACTCACACATTCACCTGAGTGAACACACCTACTCACACATTCACCTCAGAGAACACACCTACTCACACATTCACCTCAGAGAACACACCTACTCACACATTCACCTGAGACAACACACCTACTCGCACATTCACCTGAGAGAACACACCTACTCACACATTCACCTGAGTGAACACATCTACTCACACATTCACCTGAGAGAACACAACTACTCACATTCACCTGAGAGAACACACCTACTCACACATTCACCTCAGAGAACACACCTACTCACACATTCACCTGAGACAACACACCTACTCGCACATTCACCTGAGAGAACACACCTACTCACACATTCACCTGAGTGAACACATCTACTCACACATTCACCTGAGAGAACACAACTACTCACATTCACCTGAGAGAACACATCTACTCACACATTCACCTGAGAGAACACACCTACTCACACATTCACCTCAGAGAACACACCTACTCACACATTCACCTCAGAGAACACACCTACTCACACATTCACCTCAGAGAACACACCTACTCACACATTCACCTGAGACAACACACCTACTCACACATTCACCTGAGAGAACACACCTACTCACACATTCACCTGAGAGAACACACCTACTCACACATTCACCTGAGAGAACACACCTACTCACACATTCCAGGGATTCCTGGACCAGACTTATGTTCAAATGTCTCTTTTCTTTCTGTTCACTGCAGAGAGACCATCCAACAAACCACATCACACAAACACACACACACACACACACACACACACACACACATACACACACACACACACACACACACACCTAATCAAGTTCCAGACTTTTATGGTGAAAATGAGACACGTTTCTATCAGAGAAACACATGATGTTTTAATTAGAGCTGCATAATGAATGGATTAGTCGGGCGTCGTGGACAGAACAAGACCTTTGAGGACGTTTATCTTGGGCTTTTGGAAACACTGGTCTACATTTTAGAGACCTAACAGCTGATCCATTCATCCAGGAAATAACCCAGTCATTTTAGGATTATTTCTTCTTACTTTTGTTATGACTTTTCCAGACATCCTGCAAACAGCAGCAGCACGAAGATGAGACAAACTGAAGTTACTGTATCAAACACACATTCAGTTCACTTTGTAGTTATCTGCAGAGACAAGTATACACACACACACACACACACAGAGACACACACACACAGACAGACAGACAGACAGACAGACAGACAGACAGACAGACAGACAGACAGACAGACAGACACACACACACACACACACACACACACACACACCCTTACCCCGTGTGACTGGAGTACGAGTCCCACTCAGAGAATATAATCCAAACTGAACCACCGACCAGAGACTCAGAATGTGAAGCAGAGAAAGCAGCGACAAAATATCAGCCTGCAGGCTCACACAGCTCCACCCACAGCTCTCTCTCTCTCTGTCTTTCTCTCTTTCTCTCTGTCTCTCTCTCTCTGTCTTTCTCTCTCTTTCTCTCTGTCTCTCTCTCTCTGTCTTTCTCTCTCTCTCTCTGTCTCTCTGTTTGTCTCTCTCTCTCTCTCTCACTGTCTTTCTCTCTCTCTCTGTCTTTCTCTCTTTCTCTCTCTCTGTCTTTCTCTCTCTCTCTCTGTCTCTCTCTCTGTCTCTCTCTCTCTCTCTCTCTGTCTGTCTGTCTCTCTGTCTTTCTCTCTGTCTCTCTCTCTCTGTCTCTCTCTCTCTCTCTTTCTCTCTGTCTCTCTCTCTCTTTCTCTCTCTGTCTTTCTCTCTGTCTGTCTCTCTCTGTCTCTCTCAGAGTCTCTATCAAACAGCTGATAACACTCACTTATTCACTGACGCACGCAAGCACACATGCATAGACACAGAAAGAGACACACACACACACACACACACACACACACACACACACACACACACACACACACACACACACACACACACACACACACACACACACACACACACACACACACACACACACACACACACACACACAGTCAGTGTTGGCAGCAGTTTGCAGGACATTCTTTGGACAGAGAATTGAATCTTAAAATAGTCCAAAAGAATTCTTGTGAACACCTGAACATTACAGTCATGATCCGCTCAGAGCTGCACGGATCCAAATGTCCATATGAACAGAGGGGGGGGGGCAAATGGAAACTACCCCCCCCAATAGAACATAGAAGAGAAATCTAAAATATAAACTTGGAGGGTTTATTTTATGTAACATCCATCGCTAAACGTTCTGCTGGCTTATCCTCCGTGTTCATCGTGCGTTCCTCTGGAAGGCTGGCTGACTCCATCCTGCCAAGCGTCTCCACATACTGGCTCATCACTTATCCTGAGGTGACGGGTAGCTGCCGTTCACCGCCATCACGCTCCGACGTGCCGACAGCAGACGAACACAAGAGTTGTGGAGAGTTGAGGAACACGTGCGTCTGTCCGTCCGTCCGTCCGTCCGTCCGTCCGTGTGTGTGTGAGTGTGTGTGTGTGTGTGTGTTTTTAAAACTTTATATATATTAAATGGTAAAATGTGCAATTAATTGTGATTTAGATTTTAGGTCACATGGTGCAGCCCTAACTATTTTCAATAATCAATCCCAGAAGTGTAACGTAGGTTGCCATGACGTTACTAACGTTACGTTATGGGGGGGGGGGGGGGTTATCAGGAACAACAAACCCCCAATCTGTTTAGCAGCCAGTAGAAAGTGACTGAATCACTGCTAACTATTCAGCAGCCTTGTTATCCATTCAGTTATGGTTGCCATGGCTGCCGTTGTGTGTGTTATTGTTGCTTCTGCTAACGCTAAGTAGCAGGTGGTCCCCCCAACGTCAGAGACCTGTGACCTTTAGAGGGTCTTTAGTGGTCTCAGAGGGACCAGCGTCTCTCTGGGGAGGAGACACCAGCAGGAATATGACCCCATGAATAATAACGAGGTGAGAGAGATGCAGGACTCAGCTGGGCTCCGTTACACTCAGACACAAACACACCAGCAACACGGGGCGCGCTGCCATCAGCTGCTCTGGAGCCAATGAACTGGGCTACTGCAGCCTGACAGGCCACGCCCACATCCAGATGTTGGGTCTGGCCCACATCCAGATGTTGGGTCTGGGAACTCCCCATTGGCTGGGCTCAATCCGAGGGGCGGGATAAACGGTTGTCTTTCAAATTCCCTCTGCACCAATAGGACAGCGCTACAACCAGGCAGAGCAACGCTAGTTGATAGATTAAAGGAACACGCCGACTTATTGGGACATTAGCTTATTCACCGTAACCCCGACAGTTAGACAACAAGTGGTTACACACCCTTCTCATCTCCGTGCGTGTCGTAACTCTGTCTGACGGCTCCACCGTTAGCTTAGCTTAGCACAGATCCTGGAGGTAACCAGCTCAAACTAGCCTACTGCTCCGAATAAGTGACAAAATAACGCCAACATGTTCCTATTTACATGTTGTGATTTGTATAGTCACAGCGTGTACAAATAACAAGGTCACATGACACACAGCCATCTTCTAACTGTATATAAACTGGGAACTATATTCTCAGAAAGGGAAGCAGTCCTACTTGGGCGGAGTGATACGCTGCAGCTCTTCTCAGAGCTGCAGCGTATCACTCCACCCAAGTAGTGCTCATTATGTTAAGCCCCGCCCACCGACTCTATACACCAGGGGACATCTACTACATTTCTCCATGGGCCAGAATATTTCTAAGCAGACACTCCAGGGGCCGGACTTTCTAATAAATAAAATAAAATGAATGTATACCTAATACGCCTATTCTTGTTCAACATTTTCACTTTCTAACTGAATTAATGCTATTTTTGTTTGTTTGTTTGTTTGTACATGTATTAGTGTGAGCAAACTCCTCAAAAACACATAAACTCCATAATGATAACTGACTCTTCAACTAGAACAAGATCTCAGACTAGGAGGCAGTTCACTGAGCGATGGTTAATGTCTGTGATTATGGAAACATGGTTGTAGTTTGCAGTGTCCTGATTGGTGGAAAATGCTTGCAGAAAGAAAGGCTGTTGTCAGGTAAACATGTCACAGTCCAGCTTTAATGATGAATGGACTGATCAGCAGGCTACCATTCATACTGTATTCCTCATTTGCAATGAAATGATGCTGTTGCAAAATAATACAACCAGCATCATCATCAAGAATGAAGAACGCGAAGGTAACGATCGCGTCATTCACGTGCATATTAAGTAGCCACGTGTATCTGTTTTGGTCTTATAATACATCCATAGATTTACCTCCAGTGGAGAGGACGGTTCGCTCAGCCAGCAGTTCAGTTTATAAGAATTTGTCCAAATTTCTAGATTCCCGCTAAGCTAAGCTACGACTACAACCGACAGCTTTATTGGTTTGAGCTTGTTGGTAAAGAATGAGCAGAGTAGAGCTGAGTTTGTGTAAAACAGCGCGGTGGACGAGAGCAGACAGAGCAGATTAAAATATCTCTTCCTACATGTTTATGCCGTCTATACAGGTGAGTGCATTGATAAGTATTGACTTATTACTCACGAAGGTTTTATTGTAGCCTACTTACAGTAACGAGACTACAGTGAGTTCATCTGCCCCCCCCGGTGGTAATCCAATCCAAATGTATTGTTCCCAGTCAGAAATTGTACACGACAACCAACGGAATATGACTTTCTAGCCCCCAACCATCTCTGAACGGTGAATGCTTCCTGTAGTACGTAGAACCGCTTTGTGTCGTCGTTAAGACTAGAGAAGACCTTCATAAATACAGTCCATTCACGCGTACCGTACATCTAGGAGAGAAACATGAACAGAGGTCTTACAGGGAGGTGTGTTCAGGTGCATTCTGGGCGTGCTGGTCTTACAGGGAGGTGTGTTCAGGTGCATTCTGGGCGTGCTGGTCTTACAGGGAGGTGTGTTCAGGTGCATTCTGGGCGTGCTGGTCTTACAGGGAGGTGTGTTCAGGTGCATTCTGGGCGTGCTGGTCTTACAGGGAGGT
>CM042426.1:44494741-44499741 GCA_023631565.1 Gymnocephalus cernua | reverse complement strand
ATACCTCTGTTCTTTTGAGAAATAAAAGCCAAATGCTTGATCATTTTACAGCCACATCATTTTCATTATACATTATTTGTTTTGGTTGTTTCAAAATGCAAAAAAAAATATCCGATTAAATCGATTAATCGATCGATTAATTTCTAGATTAATCGATTACAAAAAGAATCGATAGCTGCAGCCCTAGTCTCTATCAGTTTTGCACATCGAGAGACTGACATTTTTGCCCATTCCTCGTTGCAAAACAGCTCAGTGAGGTTGGATGGAGAGCGCTTGTGAACAGCAGTTTTCAGTTCTTTCCACAGATTCTCGACTGGATTCAGGTCTGGACTTTGACGTGGCCAGTCCAACACCTGGATATGTTTATTTGTGAACCATTCCATTGTAGATTTTGCTTTATGTTGTGGATCACTGTCTTGTTGGAAGACAAATCTCCATCCCAGTCTCAGGTCTTTTGCAGACTCCATCAGGTTTTCTTCCAGCATGGTCCTGTATTTGGCTCCATCCATCTTCCCCGTCCCTGCTGAAGAAAAGCCGGCCCAAACCATGATGCTGCCACCACCATGTCTGACAGCGGGGATGGTGTGTTCAGGGTGATGAGCTGTGTTGCTTTTACGCCAAACATAACGTTTTGCATTGTTGCCAGAAAGTTTGATTTTGGTTTCATCTGACCAGAGCACCTTCTTCCACAGGTTCGGTGCGTCTCCCAGGTGGCTTGTGGCAAACCTTTTATGGATATCTTTAAGAAATGGCTTTCTTCTTGCCACTCTTCCATAAAGGCCAGATTTGTGCAGTGTACGACCGATCGTTGTCCTATGGACAGAGTCTCCCACCTCAGCTGTAGATCTCTGCAGTTCATCCAGAGTGATCGTGGGCCTCTGGGCTGCATCTCTGATCAGTCTGCTCCTTGTATGAGCTGAAAGTTTAGAGGGACGGCCGCGTCTTCGTAGATTTGCAGTGGTCCGATGCTCCTTCCATTTCAATATTATCGCTTGCACAGTGCTCCTTGGGATGTTTAAAGCTTGGGAAACCTTTTTGTATCCAAATCCGGCTTTAAACTTCTCCACAACGGTACCTCGGACCTGCCTGGTGTGTTCCTTGTTCTTCATGATGCTCTCTGCGCCTTTCCCTATCGTTTTATTCGTCTTCGGGTGCCTCCTTCCGTCCTTGCGTCTGCATCGCCACTCGTTTAGATCACCCTCAGACTTTCTGTCTCCGAGGAGATGGCGAAGTTGCGCGCTAGCCTTGGGATCGCTCGCATTCTCCTCTTCTCTAGTGGTCTCTGAACATTAGGTGCATTCTTTTCCAAATGTTTATCAGGAGCACTTTTGCTCCAGTAAATCTGAACACGTGTTATCTTACACCAGCCAGAGAGAAAGAGACAGTGAGGCGATCCCAGCTACAGGAAATTATTCTTAATACCAAATAATTCATACGGAGACTCGATTACACGCAGGTGGATTCTATTTATCGTCATTAGTCATTTAGGTCAACATTGGATCATTCAGAGATCCTCACTGAACTTCTGGGGAGAGTTTGCTTCCACTTCATGATTGTGTCCCACTTGTTGTTGATTCTTCACAAAATAATACAGTTTTATATCTTTATGTTTGAGGCCTGAAATGTGGCAAAAGGTCGAAAAGTTCAAGGGGGCCGAATACTTTACTGTATTACACTAAATATAGAATCCATTCACTACAAGTCAGTGTTACTAGAGTTTAAAGTAGAACTCATCAGTAGGGGAGGAAACAAGACTTACGGATGTATCGTGATTTTACTCTGCCAATTTTTAAAGTCGCTTTATTTTAAGGTGTGTGTGTTTGAACAACCATCACTCTGTCACTCACTCTAGCACACACACACACACACACACACACACACACACACACACACACACACACACACACACAGACGTGTTAATGTGTAACATTATTGAGTTTGTGTGTAAACAAACAGAAGAAACCTCCCCAGCTGTATCTCAAGTCCTCTGCACGTCACATGCAGCGAGTCTCAGAGGAAAGTGGTGATTACCGGGCCGCGGTGCGTCGGTGGGCCGACTCGTGTCTCCTTCTGTGTAATTACTGGTTTAGCGTGGGGGGGGGCATGGACACCACGGCTCTCCGCTCTGATGGAAAAGTACTGCTGTGTGAGAGCGACAACATAACTCATCAGAGAAGAATGTGAGCAGGTTTTCCACCTCGCAGAACAATTCCCAGGCAGCCAATGAGAAGG
Organism: Gymnocephalus cernua; assembly: GCA_023631565.1. Taxonomy (NCBI): domain Eukaryota; kingdom Metazoa; phylum Chordata; class Actinopteri; order Perciformes; family Percidae; genus Gymnocephalus; species Gymnocephalus cernua. The sequence continues at coordinate 44,497,509 of CM042426.1, read as the reverse complement.
CGGACTGGGCCCAGAGCTAAGCCCTCAGCCAATGAGAAGGCAGGAGCTAAGCCCTCAGCCAATGAGAAGGCAGGAGCTAAGCCCTCACAGAATAGATTCATTATTGGCCGGCCGGGAGGGCCAACGACCCTCCCGGCCGAGCAGACTCATTCCCCTGCCGCGGCTCAACCACTGATTATTGATAAGTGATTATTAAAACACACACACACACACACACACACACACACAGACACACACACACACACACACACACATACACACACACACACACACACACTCTCTCTCTCTCTCTGGTTGAACAAACACCATTAAAAACATTAGGAAATGTGTGTTTCCCGTCTGTGTTTGTGGCAGACTACGCCTGGACCGTCTGCGCTGTGATTGGCTGCTGGCTGTCAACAGTCTCTCCGAGTGTGTCATAGTCTGGTGGAGAAATGTTTCTGTCCCAATCAGCAGTGAAACCAACTCCCTGGTTACCCTGTTGATGTTGTGAGAGGACGTGTTGGGATGTGCTGTTCTGCAGCTTCCTCACCTTTACATCGTGCATTACACACACACACACACACACACACACACACACACACACACACACACACACTAATATGCTGGCTCTATACACGCTAAAGGTCCTGATCATTTACATGGAGTCTGGTTCTATACACGCTAAAAGTAGTGATTATTTACATGGAGTCTGGCTCTATACACGCTAAAAGTAGTGATTATTTACATGGAGTCTGGCTCTATACACGCTAAAAGTCCTGATCATTTACATGGAGTCTGGTTCTATACACGCTAAAAGTAGTGATTATTTACATGGAGTCTGGCTCTATACACGCTAAAAGTAGTGATTATTTACATGGAGTCTGGCTCTATACACGCTAAAAGTCCTGATTATTTACATGGAGTCTGGCTCTATACACGCTAAAAGTCCTGATTATTTACATGGAGTCTGGCTCTATACACGCTAAAAGTAGTGATTATTTACATGGAGTCTGGCTCTATACACGCTAAAAGTAGTGATTATTTACATGGAGTCTGGCTCTATACACACTAAAAGTCCTGATTATTTACATGGAGTCTGGCTCTATACACGCTAAAAGTCCTGATTATTTACATGGAGTCTGGCTCTATACACGCTAAAAGTCCTGATTATTTACATGGAGTCTGGCTCTATACACGCTAAAAGTCCTGATTATTTACATGGAGTCTGGCTCTATACACGCTAAAAGTAGTGATTATTTACATGGAGTCTGGCTCTATACACGCTAAAAGTCCTGATTATTTACATGGAGTCTGGCTCTATACACGCTAAAAGTCCTGATTATTTACATGGAGTCTGGCTCTATACACGCTAAAAGTAGTGATTATTTACATGGAGTCTGGCTCTATACACGCTAAAAGTCCTGATTATTTACATGGAGTCTGGCTCTATACACGCTAAAAGTCCTGATTATTTACATGGAGTCTGGCTCTATACACGCTAAAAGTCCTGATTATTTACATGGAGTCTGGCTCTATACACGCTAAAAGTCCTGATTATTTACATGGAGTCTGGTGTAGTTTGGTGATGGTGATTTCGGGGCTGTGTCCTTTCATAATGTTGTCAACAGCAAACAGCCCAGAAACATGAACATTCGTCCTACAGGCACATCGCAGCCCGAAGTTAATTAATTGATCAGTTAACTTCATTTAATATTGGATGAGGCGTTTTCTTCCACCACAACAAGTTCCTTCCTGAGACTGTTTTAAGTCTCTGGTGTTAAAGCCTTCTTGCTGCATTATATTCCATATGATATTTATATTTTGAATTGTCCCGTGTGTTCTGGATGTTGTGTTTGTGAGAGCGGGTGCATCCTGATGTTTATGGCGCTCTGACACAACCAGCAATTAGCCTGTGATTTACAGCCACAAACACAAACTATTACATCCATTTAGAAACAAAGAGAGCGACCCCGCTGACCTGCAGCACGTAACCATCCATCTCTTACCGTCGCTGACAGGGGACAGTCTTTGTTCCTCCGGGACGGCGGTTCAAGTCCGGGCCTGTCGCTCGCTGAGAATCACTCACGGTCCTGCAGGGGGAGGGGGGGGGGGGGTCACACAGAGGCTTCAGGGAGAGCTAACAGCACGCAGGGTTAAAGTTAGGACTTTTTACGATAACATAAAACTTTATTCTCTGTTCAGAGAAAATGTTCTTCCATCGTCTGCTTTAACAATCAACAGATGACATAGATACACACACACACACACACACACACATTAACATACACAAACACACACACACACACAACACATACACATTAACATACACAAACACAAACACACACACACACATACACACACACACACACACACACACAACACATACACATTAACATACACAAACACACACACACACACACATTAACATACACAAACACAAACACACACACACACACACACACACACACACACACAACACATACACATTAACATACACAAACACACACACACACATACACATTAACATACACAAACACAAACACACACACCAGGGCTCAACATAAAAAAAAATCCCACTGGCCCCCGGGGCCAGTAGATCAGAGTTTTGCTAGCCCCTTCTAAATTTTTACTGGCCCTGAAAGAAATATCGTAGGTGTGATTGGCAAAGGACAAAAAAGCAGGAAAATATACGCCGCACCTCCCATGAAGCTTCAGGAAATGGTTATAACCCAGCCAGCCACTGTCACTGTATGTTGTGCCATTAGCAGTAAAGCTAGACCAACCAG
>CM042426.1:44409741-44489741 GCA_023631565.1 Gymnocephalus cernua | reverse complement strand
GCATGTTAAGGGACATACCATATCTCTTGAGACACCTCCGTACATAAAGACTCTGCTGTGCCTTCTTAATGGCACAGCTGATATAGAAAGACCATGTGAGGGAGTCTGACATGTGGATGCCTAAGAACTTAAAGGTGATGACCATTTCAACTGGAGAGTTGTTAATATAGACAGGTGTATATGTGGGGTTGTTCTTTCTGAGATCTATGACAGACACACACACTCGACTCTGAAGTCTTTTGAGGGCGAGTCTCATCTCAAGTGTGAAGTCACTGTGTGTGAGTAATTCCTAACAGACACCAGAAGACTCTGAGCTGACTTTGAAAAGACTAAAAGTGTGACACCATCTTACATCTAAAGACAATCATCTCCCATCTAACGTTAAATACTGTCCTGATATGTAAAGATACATCAGGTACCTGGAGGTCTGTGTTTTTCTGCCGGTAAATCTCCCGTTGGATGACTCTTTTCAGAAGGGTTATCATAAACATCGGGTTTAAGCAGCGCTTAATAATATTTCAGACTGCCAATTCCATACAAAGACCAGGCAAAGGCCTGGCCTGTTACAAGGCTGACTTTAACGAGCTAAGCTAGCATCGCTGTTCAAGCTGTACAAGAACGTGAACGTTAGCACACTCCAACATGTAGCAAACTGTCTCTATAACAACATAAAGCAAACTGTAAATGCTCAGTAAAAATGATGATGAAAACATGAATGTAATTTATTTGACGACATAGTCCTAATAACATCAACTTACCCGGAGGAACGTCAAGTAGATTCTGCCAACTGTCTCTCAAACATTTGACAAGGCTTTTTCATAGTCTTCATGTAGTTTAACAGCAGTTGGCATCTATAAGTCTTGCATTACCGCCATCTAGTGGAGAGAGCTGGGACTCAGAACATTACCGCCATCTAGTGGAGAGCTCTGGGACTCAGGGACATTACCGCCATCTAGTGGAGAGCTCTGGGACTTAGAGACATTACCGCCATCTACTGGAGAGAGATGGGACTCAGAGACATTACCGCCATCTACTGGAGAGAGCTGGGACTTAGAGACATTACCGCCATCTACTGGAGAGAGCTGGGACTCAGAGACATTGCCGCCATCTACTGGAGAGAGCTGGGACTCAGAGACATTACCGCCATCTACTGGAGAGAGCTGGGACTCAGAGACATTACCGCCATCTACTGGAGAGAGATGGGACTCAGAGACATTACCGCCATCTACTGGAGAGAGCTGGGACTCAGAGACATTACCGCCATCTACTGGAGAGAGCTGGGACTCAGAGACATTACCGCCATCTACTGGAGAGAGATGGGACTCAGAGACATTACCACCATCTACTGGAGAGAGCTGGGACTCAGAGACATTACCGCCATCTACTGGAGAGAGCTGGGATTCAGAGACATTACCGCCATCTACTGGAGAGAGCTGGGACTCAGAGACATTACCGCCATCTACTGGAGAGAGATGGGACTCAGAGACATTACCGCCATCTACTGGAGAGAGCTGGGACTCAGAGACATTACCGCTATCTAGTCAAGACTGTATGGCTGCAGCCTGGAGCGTCCCGTCTCATGCCATCCCGTGTCATGCCGTCCTGGCTGGTGCCGTCCCCGAGCTTCTACTTTTCAAAGTAAAAGCCTCCGTCTGGAATAAAACGGTGCTTTGCTCAAGAGCACCTGACAGTGCCCAGGAGGTGAACTGGGATCTCTCCAGCTACCAATCCACACTCTGTACTTTTGGTCCGTACTGGGACTTGAACCAGCGACCCTCTCAAACTACACCCCCAATCTCAGACTACATCTCCAATCTCAAACTACACCTCCAATCTCACACTACACCCCCAATCTCAAACTACACCCTCAGTCTCAATCTACACCTCCAATCTCAAACTACACCCTCAATATCAAACTACACCTCCCAATCTCAAACTACACCCCCAGTGTCAACCTACACCCCCAATCTCTAAAACCACCAGTTATTTCTCACACTTTTTCTCAGTTTTCATTTGCATCAACACTTTTTATTAACTATCAAATAACAATTATCTCCCTAAGGCACATCTAACAGGAAGTGACTTACTTTCCTTCTCCAAACACAGCCAATCACAGTGCAACACTTAGTCACCCCCCCCCCCCCCCCCCCCACTCGTAGAGATGGTAGATGCGGCTAACGCTAGCTCAACCGCAGGTGTTGGTTGCATGCATGGTTAGTTTCAGTTCCAGTGAAATTGTATCCGTTCACTTTTTATCAAACATGACTTCTTTATCTCATCATCAGAGGAAACTTTGCAGCATCAGCTCTCTATTCAGTTCAGTTCACTTCAAGTTTATTGTCACATGCACATTAGTATGAAGTACCACAGCAAGGAAATACAACGTGCCTTGGCACTCTCTCAGTACCAGTCAATAGTAACAATTATAAATAACATAATAACATTTAAAACACGTAGAAATATCGAGCAGAGTAGACATAGTGACTAAGTTCAGACCACAGCCCTCCTTCCTGTTGTGCTATCATTCACTAACCTTATTACCTGGGGGTAAAAACTATCCCTAAAACGTGTTGTGCGCGTTGGGGTGCTCTGCAAATGTCTCCGTGATGGAAGATGGAGAAGAGACTGTGTGCAGGATGACTAGAATCCTGCAGAATACCTCGTGCCTTCTTAGACCTGTGTTTCCAGTAGATTTGTTGGAGCGGTTCAAGTGGAACCCCGATGATTTTAGATGCAGTTTTGATTACTTTTGTCAGGAGATTAAGGTCATGTGAAGTAGCCCTGTCAAACCACACTACAATGTTGCCTCTCAATATACTCTCAGTTGTACATCGGTAAAAGTTCTGTAGCATGTTAAGGGACATACCATATCTCTTGAGACACCTCCGTACATAAAGACTCTGCTGTGCCTTCTTAATGGCACAGCTGATATAGAAAGACCATGTGAGGGAGTCTGACATGTGGATGCCTAAGAACTTAAAGGTGATGACCATTTCAACTGGAGAGTTGTTAATATAGACAGGTGTATATGTGGGGTTGTTCTTTCTGAGATCTATGACAGACACACACACTCGACTCTGAAGTCTTTTGAGGGCGAGTCTCATCTCAAGTGTGAAGTCACTGTGTGTGAGTAATTCCTAACAGACACCAGAAGACTCTGAGCTGACTTTGAAAAGACTAAAAGTGTGACACCATCTTACATCTAAAGACAATCATCTCCCATCTAACGTTAAATACTGTCCTGATATGTAAAGATACATCAGGTACCTGGAGGTCTGTGTTTTTCTGCCGGTAAATCTCCCGTTGGATGACTCTTTTCAGAAGGGTTATCATAAACATCGGGTTTAAGCAGCGCTTAATAATATTTCAGACTGCCAATTCCATACAAAGACCAGGCAAAGGCCTGGCCTGTTACAAGGCGGACTTTAACGAGCTAAGCTAGCATCGCTGTTCAAGCTGTACAAGAACGTGAACGTTAGCACACTCCAACATGTAGCAAACTGTCTCTATAACAACATAAAGCAAACTGTAAATGCTCAGTAAAAATGATGATGAAAACATGAATGTAATTTATTTGACGACATAGTCCTAATAACATCAACTTACCCGGAGGAACGTCAAGTAGATTCTGCCAACTGTCTCTCAAACATTTGACAAGGCTTTTTCATAGTCTTCATGTAGTTTAACAGCAGTTGGCATCTATAAGTCTTGCATTACCGCCATCTAGTGGAGAGAGCTGGGACTCAGAGACATTACCGCCATCTAGTGGAGAGCTCTGGGACTCAGGGACATTACCGCCATCTAGTGGAGAGCTCTGGGACTTAGAGACATTACCGCCATCTACTGGAGAGAGATGGGACTCAGAGACATTACCGCCATCTACTGGAGAGAGCTGGGACTTAGAGACATTACCGCCATCTACTGGAGAGAGCTGGGACTCAGAGACATTGCCGCCATCTACTGGAGAGAGCTGGGACTCAGAGACATTACCGCCATCTACTGGAGAGAGCTGGGACTCAGAGACATTACCGCCATCTACTGGAGAGAGATGGGACTCAGAGACATTACCGCCATCTACTGGAGAGAGCTGGGACTCAGAGACATTGCCGCCATCTACTGGAGAGAGCTGGGACTCAGAGACATTACCGCCATCTACTGGAGAGAGATGGGACTCAGAGACATTACCGCCATCTACTGGAGAGAGCTGGGACTCAGAGACATTACCGCCATCTACTGGAGAGACCTGGGACTCAGAGACATTACCGCCATCTAGTGGAAAGAGCTGGGATTCAGAGAAATTACCGCCATCTACTGGAGAGAGCTGGGACTCAGAGACATTACCGCCATCAAGTGGAGAGCTCTGGGACTCAGAGACATTACCGCCATCTACTGGAGAGAGCTGGGACTCAGAGACATTACCGCCATCTACTGGAGAGAGATGGGACTCAGAGACATTACCGCCATCTACTGGAGAGAGCTGGGACTCAGAGACATTACCGCCATCTACTGGAGAGAGCTGGGATTCAGAGACATTACCGCCATCTACTGGAGAGAGCTGGGACTCAGAGACATTACCGCCATCTACTGGAGAGAGATGGGACTCAGAGACATTACCGCCATCTACTGGAGAGAGCTGGGACTCAGAGACATTACCGCTATCTAGTCAAGACTGTATGGCTGCAGCCTGGAGCGTCCCGTCTCATGCCATCCCGTGTCATGCCGTCCTGGCTGGTGCCGTCCCCGAGCTTCTACTTTTCAAAGTAAAAGCCTCCGTCTGGAATAAAACGGTGCTTTGCTCAAGAGCACCTGACAGTGCCCAGGAGGTGAACTGGGATCTCTCCAGCTACCAATCCACACTCTGTACTTTTGGTCCGTACTGGGACTTGAACCAGCGACCCTCTGGTTCCCAACCCAATGTGACTGAGCTACTGCCCCTCCAATTGTCTTCCTGTCCACCAACAAGCAATTTTTAGTTTTTCTGTGTCAAAATTTAAAATGTCTAAGTCTTTTTCGACATTTTTCTTAACATTTCCAACGCTTTTTTTGGTCACATTTTCTGATGGGTTTTTTGGGGCTTTTTTAAAGCTTTTTCCAACAACTTTTGTCACTTTTTTCAACCTTCTTTTTTTTCAAATGCTATACTTGTCGAAGAACAGAGAGACCTTCCTCAGGTGAATTTACACTTCACATTGAATTGCGTGCTCACAAATTCTCAAATTTAATAAAACACCCAAAGAAACCGAGACAGACACACACACACACACACACACACACACACACACACACACACACACACACACACACACACACATTCCCGGGTCCATTTCAGGAAGGAGGTTTAACAAACTCTGAGACTGACCCTGAACTCTGAGTTGATTTACCCTGAGATGGAAACTCTGATTTTTAGGTTCCTGCCCAGTCTTTGTAAAGTCTCTGATAACTCCCTGCAGCTCCTAACTATGTTATTTAGTGATCTTTTTCTCCTGCTCCGTGAAGCCACTGTAAGTATGTAGACACGTCCGTTGTGTTTCTGTACCAGCCCTAACTGTCTGTGACGATGTGTGTGTGTTTTGTGTGTACTCCTGCAGTGAGCCGAAGACCGATCGTCCAGTTCAAACTGTCAGACATCGGAGAGGGAATCATGGACGTGAGGGTGAAGGAGTGGTACGTACCCACACCCACAGGAGAAACAAACACATTCATGCTCTTCATCAGGAGAGTGGAAGATGGGATGGAGAAAAAGAATAAATTATAAATAGTTAACAGCTGATAGGACAGACCACATGGAAAAACAGATAAAATAATATTAACAGTAGCTTGTGTTTGGGTCTGTTGGTATGTTGAAGGGTTTAGAAGACGATAGCCGCTTTCCGACCAAATAGTACTGGAACGTAGTTAGAGGAAAAGTACACCTCTAAGCAGTTCTAAGAACTACTCTCTCCCAAAATCTTGTTTTCCATTTACATTCACACTGGCCAAGTCGAAATCTAAACATTTCATTTCTTGCCTAAAAAAACATTGTCAGAAGTGAATTTAATGATGAATAAGATGGTAACAATTGTTAAAAGTGTCCTGCTGTTGCTCTGTCTGCAAGTTCCGGATTGGTAGTGGGGGTGACTTATGAGTTCGACCAATCAAGTAGACCTAGGAAAAGGGAAAATGGAAAAGACCCTGCTCTGAAGTAGGACCTGAAAGAGCATGCTACTGCAGCCAGAGGAACTTAAAAATCCCCAAATTTGTCCTGTCGGAATGAAACAAAGTGTTCTAGGATTGTTAAGTTCTAGGAACTGCAAAAATCCCTCCAGTCGGAAAGCCCCTATAGAAAAAGACGATAAAAAGAGACAACATCACATAAAAGCAAGTCTATAAAAAGTGTTTTAGGAAGTGATTTAAAAGAAGTCCAATTTAAGATATATATGGAGCATCATGGGATGTGAGTCCCCCTCTACTGCCACGCAGTGGGATGAGACACAAGTTGACTTCAAACCATTTGATTCACAATGTGCTTCAACGTGATGCAAACGGATATGATGCTCTGAAATTCACAATACTGTAGGATAAAATGTCATGTAGCCTGGGATGGCCTCGCTGTCTCCTCCTGTCTGGCATGTGTAAGATATGACATGTTCAAATTTACTGGAGCAAAAGTGCTCCTGATAAACACTTGATAAACATTTGGAACAGAATGCACCTAATGAAATATCTTAAAGTAACAGACAATATTTAGGCCATGAGAGAAGAAGAGAATGAGAGCGATCCCAAGGCTAGCGCGCAACTTTGCTATCTTCTTGGAGACAGAAAGTCTGAGGGTGATCTAACCGATTGGCGACCCAGACACAAGGACGGAAGGAGGAACCCAAAGATGAATAAAAGGAAAAGGAAAATGCAAAGTCTGGGGTCAGACCTGGAGAGACTTTGTTGGTGACGAGGGTGAGAGAAGTCTTGAAGGAGCGGCTGATCCATATGCATATGATTGTATTCTTGCAATATCATTTTATCATTTTACTAAAGAGATCTTATAATTTACCTGAACGAATCCTGAGTATTAATTTTCTGGTCTACCAATCAACGAACACAAAAGGGTAAAGCAGTAGAAGCTGACCTAAGAGGTCAGAAAGACTCTGGCCTTTGGAGCCAGAGTATATTTGCACGGACCCTGTTCTACAATAGAGACAGAGGGGGACAGAGGGAGACAGAGGGAGACAGAGAGAGAGAGAGAGAGGGGGACAGAGGGAGACAAAGGGAGACAAAGGGGGACAGAGAGAGACAGAGAGAGAGAGAGAGAGAGGGGGACAGAGGGAGACAGAGGGGGACAGAGAGAGACAGAAAGAGAGATGGAGAGAGAGACAGAGAGAGAGGGAGACAGAGAGAGAGGGAGACAGAGAGAAAGGGAGACAGAGGGAGACAGACCCTACACACTGCCTGATCGCAGTTGTCAAACGTGCGTGTCTGACTGACAGACAGACAGTTAATGACTATGGATTAGTGATGAAGTCTCTGAACTCACGTAGAACTAAATAAACAGTAGATTAAACTTTTATCAATAAAACCAGAGTTTAACAGAGCTTTTCTTTCCCAGCGCTGCTTGTTGATGGGCTGTTGTCTGTCGTCAACATCACTGATGATGGGATGACCATCTTGGCTTAGCGCCGCCCAAGATGATTGTGATTGGTTAAAGAAATGCCAATAAACCAGAGGATGTTTTTCTCCCATCCAGGAATGCTGTGTCGACTAGCCAGACCTTCCTCCACAGCTCTGTGGAGGAAGGTCTGGCAATGCAAGAATAAGTTAATCTGAACTAACGCTATATCAACAGATTGATACAAACTTGGGGGCACTGTCATACAAAAACATGAAATATAAAATATTGATGTCTGTCTTTTGAATTCTGATTATTTCTTAAAGAACAAAGACTGACAGTAATTTTCCCTGGTTGCATCCCAGCCGAGGACAGTGATCCCAGCAGAGGAGAGTGTCCTAGCAGAGGACGGCGTCCTAGCAGAGCACAGTGATCCCCCAGAGGACAGGCAGTTGCTAGTTTGTAAAGCGAGTGTCTGATCCTGTTCTGAACCAGCTTCTGGATAAACTCCTTGAGCATGGTGTTATGACTGATGGTGAAATGCAGTCAGTCAGAACAGGCAGAGCAGACAAAGCACGAGATGTGATGGACACGGTGAGAAGAAAAGGAGGTGCAGTCAGCTCAGTTCTGACCGCTACTCTCTGTGAGGTGGATCCAGTCCTTTCCAGAGAGCTGAGATTAATCTGAAGCGGAGAGTTGTGATGAATCTACAATAACTGACTGGTACACATTGTCTCTTTTAAATGAAAAGCTGTTAAAGTCTGTTTTTAATAAGTGGACTTTGACTCTGAAAGTGATTGAGTCCAGTAAAGAGTGGAGTGTTGTTCTTAGTTTCAGCCACTAGATGGAGACATAACTTCACTGATGGACAAACAAGATGCAGAATCAGAAAATCAGAAGAACAACTGAGAAAGATTTCTGAGTGAACATTGAACTGTTGTTTAAAGAAATACTGGTTGGTCACTGGTCACATCCTTTAAATCTCTGTGACGTTTGTACAGCCTCATGTCATCGTTACTTTAGAAAAATAATCAAAAGAGAAACAGATTCTGCTGAATGCAGCGTGGCTTTTTTTAAGGCTGAAGTGCTTTTGGCTCTGGACCAAAGTTTTCTCTTGGTGACAGAAATCTTCAGGAGGTTCAGAGGAAACGAACAGCTGTTCAGGTTGACTAAATATTACCTGTTTTTGATGCTGAATGTTTCAGTGGACCAACAATCCTGCATCAAACAGCTCCTACACTTTAAAATCACATATCTTTTCATATTTCTTTTATAGTTTATATTATGTCTCCTGACTGTTGCACTGTTTGTTGTTATGCAAAACATCACAGAGACAAAGCTACCTGACAATAAAGTGTTTGAATGTCTAACTTGTGTGTGTTTCTTCTCACTAATAGTGCATCTTGCTGTATCTTCATCTACAGGTGAAAAGTAGCACCACACACACACCACCAAGTTTCCTTTCTGCCATTCTCCACCTTTCTTTTCTCCACACTTCTTTTCTCTGCCGTTGTTTCTTTGCCATTTTCTCTCTTATGTAGGTCCGTGTCTCCCTAGTGGTACTCTGGAGGACTGCATGGGGTCCGTGTCCCCCTAGAGGTACTCTGGAGGACTGCAGGGGGTCCGTGTCCCCCTAGGGGTACTCTGGAGGACTGCATGGGGTCCGTGTCTCCCTAGTGGTACTCTGGAGGACTGCATGGGGTCCGTGTCCCCATAGGGGTACACTGGAGGACTGCAGGGGGTCCGTGTCCCCCTTGAGGTACTCTGGAGGACTGCATGGGGTCCGTGTCCCCCTAGGGCTACTCTGGAGGACTGCAGGGGGGACAGGGCTGTTGTACCAGACCACTGTTCCTCTTTATAGAGACTTTTTTCTTCCTAAAATGTTTCTGTCGCCTTCTTTGGACCTATTCTTTCCTTCTTTCCTTCTGCTTTTTTTTCAAGTTTGTCTCATTTTGTGAAGTTGTTGTCACTTTGTTTTACCTATTCTTACCATTTGTCCTTCCGTTTTTATTTGTCTCTTTTTTCATAGATTTTGTTGATTTTTGTGATTTGTTTTGTCACTTTTGTCGACCTTTTGTTGCCTTACGTATTTTTATTGTTTATTTTAAAGTTGTCACTTTTTTTAGTCTGCCAGAGCCCAGACAGGAAGTTACTCTTTTTAGTTTTTACTTCCTGTCCGACACATAATATTGCTTGCCCCCGGTGCTGCGCATCAGAGTGTAAATGTGTGTGAGTGTTTATCTGATGAGCAGGTGGCACCTTGTACAAATGTGTGTGAATGGTGAATAATTCCTGCATGTAAAAGCACTTTGAGTAGTCATTAAGACTAGAAAAGCACTATATAAATACAGTCCATTTACGTTAGCATTATTAGCATGTTATCTATCTTATTAGCTTCAGAGCAAGACGCCCAGCTACCGGGAGCCAAGTTAGCCACAGTTGGTAACGTTAAACCGGCATGCACCAAACTTCATTCATTCATTCAACATTTCTTTATCCTCGAGAGATCATTGAGGAGTGATGTCATCGAGTCAGATTGAGAACAATTTGATGAATAAATTAAGATAATAAGGATGCTAAAGATCTGTACCAAACAAAGATGTTTCTGTAGTCTGTAGGAGAGGATTTGTAGGCCGGGACGTCGCTGCAGCATCACAACACTTCATTCAGAACAGGTCGACATCAGGCTGCTCCATTACGGAAAAAAATCACAATCACCATTAACATTATTATTTTGGTCAATAACGAAATCACGATTATTTAATATGATTACTCATCATCTTTTATTATTGAAGTTACAAAAACAGTGAAACAAATTAACAGTGAAAACACTTAGAACTGAAATTTCCATTCATACTTTTCCTGTTTTATATTATTTTTCCATTCAAAACACAAAACATAATAAGAGTTTATCTGAAAAACAATCGTTTTCTTGATTTCTCTGTTTTTGTAATCCTTAGGAGCCAAAATATCATAATCGTGATTAAAATGTCCATTAATTATACAGCTCTAGTTTGACACACATTTTGCCTTCAACCCTTGTTTCCTCGTTCTTTGACCCGTTTGTTGTCTTCCCATCTTTTTTTTGGCGCTTTGTCCGACGTTTTTGGTGCTTTCTTAAATGTTTGTCAATTTTTTCAACGCTTCTTTTAATTCATGGTCTATCAACCTAATTTTGAAGTTCAGAAAAAGCAGAAATAATTAATTATTTAGACTAATATTTAAGATCAGAGCATGTTGATCACAGACTGGTTCATGTCACAGTTTACGTACATCCATGCATTCAAGTTATTTTGGGGCAATTTGGTTGTATTTGTAATATAAAAACATTTAAAACAGGTCGAATTAGACCGAAGGACAACACAAGGGTTAACCTTCTTTTCTAGTTCTTTGACCTGTTTTTCAGAAATGTGAGTTTATTTTAACCCAATTGCCCAAAAATAAGTGAACAAAGTGAGATAAAATCCTCTTGGTTTAACACAGAAGTGGTAAGTAATGTATAAGTGTGCTTTACAAACGTTTTTTTCAAATGTTATATATAATTTCATATAAATGAGGTTTATTGACCATGATCTAGTGTAAAACTAGAGGTCATAATTTGGAATAAAGTTGGCTAAGAATGTGAGACACATGGCGATTTAAACTTTAAACTTTGTAAACACCAAAAAACTGGTGCACGGTCGACGGGAAGACAATACAAGAGTTAACAAATATTCATTGATTGAATATGCAGAAAGTTTTATACGATGTATGAATGAAATGTTTGGATGCATGAGTTTAAACCCTCAGTATTCAATCTGCAGTTCAAAGTATGTAATGCAGATGTAATATCAAATGTGACCACAAGATGGCGGCATAGAGCAACTTTAAAATCCCATCATTGTCACCTGAAGTTCAACACCATGTTGGGCATCATGACATCATAATCCTTACATTTAAATGGATCAACAATTCACATCGTTTTCACCTTTTTTCCACATTTTTTGACTTTTCTTTACACTTTTTTGAAGTTCTTTTCTGTGTTTTTCAAACTTTCTTTAGACATTTTTCCTTGAAATAGTTTTTTCATGCTTTTCAAAGTGTGACCCATTTCAAAAGAAGTTTCACGTTTCTTTAACACTTTTTGATGTTTATTTCTCAAAGTTTGACTCTTTGATATTTTTTGATGTTTTTCACCAATGCTTTGGTGAAAAAGTGTTTTTTTGTCTCGGAATTTTGTTTGGTACTTTCAATGTTTGATTTTTTTAACGACTTTTAACGTTTAGATTTTATAACGTTTAAATATTTTTCCTGTTTTTTCCTGCTTTTTGCAAAATCTGCTTTAGATGGTTTTTGTTCAGTGACAAAAAAGTTGACAAGTAGAATTTATTTTAGAGACAAGTGAAAAAAAATATAAATAATGCTCCCCTTCAGCACCATGGACAGCCCTCTTCTGTTTTAGTAATTTCATGTTTTTTAAACACTTTTTTTATTTGTTGAAGTTTGACTGATATTTTTTGATGTTTTTCACCAATGCTTTTTTAAAGTACTTTTTTGGTACTTTAATGTTTGACTTTTTTGACTTTTAGATTTTATACTTTTTATGTTTAAAAAAACTTTTTTCCTTTTTTGTCTTTTTTTGCTGTTTCAGCACCATGGACAGCTGCCCACTGTTTAGTAACAATGCTCTGTTTCAGCACCATAAACAGCCCACCTGTTTTACTAACAACGCTCCGTTTCAGCACCAGGGACAGCCCCCCTTTTGTTTTAGTAACAACGCTTCGTTTCAGCACCATGGACAGCCCCCCTGTTTTAGTAATAGCGCTCCGTTTCAGCACCATGGACCACCCCTTTTGTTTTAGTAACAACGCTTCATTTCAGCACCATGGACAGCCCCCCTGTTTTAGTAACAATGATCTGTTTCAGCACCATGGACAGCCCCCCTTCTGTTTTAGTAATAGCGCTCCGTTTCAGCTCGATGGACAGCCCCATTCTGTTTTAGTAACACTTTGTTTCAGCACCATGGACAGCCCCCTTCTGTTTTAGTAACAACTTTGTTTCAGCACCATGGACAGCCCCCCTGTTTTAGTAACAACACTCCGTTTCAGCACCAGGGACAGCCCCCTTTTGTTTTAGTGACAATGCTCTGTTTCAGCACTATGGACAGCCCCCCTTCTGTTTTAGTAATAGCGCTCCGTTTCAGCACCATGGACAGCCCCCTTTTGTTTTAGTAACAGCGCTTTGTTTCAGCACCATGGACAGTCCCCTTCTGTTTTAGTAACGACACTCCGTTTCAGCACCAGGGACAGCCCCCCTTCTGTTTTAGTAATAGTGCTCCGTTTCAGCACCATGGACAGCCCCCTTCGGTTTTAGTAACTATGCTCCATTTCAGCACCATGGACAGCCCCCCTTTTTTAGGAACAATGCTCTGTTTCAGCACCATGGACAGCCCCCCTTCTGTTTTAGTACCAACACTCCATTTCAGCACCAGGAACAGCCCCCCTTCTGTTTTAGTAACAATGCTCTGTTTCAGCACCATGGATAGCCCCCTTTCTGTTTTAGTAACAACACTCTGTTTCAGCATCATGGACCGCCCCCTTTTGTTTTAGTAACGACGCTTCGTTTCAGCACCGTGAACAGCCCCCCTTGTTTTAGTAACAATGCTCTGTTTCAGCACCATGGACAGCCCCCTTTTGTTTTAGTAACAACGCTCTGTTTCAGCACCAGGGACCGCCCCCTTTTGTTTTAGTAACAACGCTCTGTTTCAGCACCATGGACAGCCCCCTTTTGTTTTAGTAACAATACTCTGTTTCAGCACCATGGACAGCCCCCCTTCTGTTTTAGTAATAGCGCTCCATTTCAGCTCGATGGACAGCCCTTCTGTTTTAGTAACAACGCTCTGTTTCAGCACCATGGACAGCCCCCTTTTGTTTTAGTAATAACGCTCCATTTCAGCACCAGGGACAGCCCCCTTTTGTTTTAGTAACAACGCTCTGTTTCAGCATCATGGACCGCCCCCTTTTGTTTTAGTAACAACGCTTCGTTTCAGCACCGTGGACAGCCCCCCTTGTTTTAGTAACAACGCTCTGTTTCAGCACCATGGACAGCCCCCCTTCTGTTTTAGTAACAATGCTCTGTTTCAGCACCATGGACAGCCCCCCTGTTTTAGCAACAATGCTTCGTTTCAGCACCATGGACAGCCCCCTTTTGTTTTAGTAACAACGCTTCGTTTCAGCACCATGGACAGCCCCCCTGTTTTAGTATCAACGCTCCGTTTCAGCACCAGGGACAGCTCCCCTTCGGTTTTAGTAACGCTTTGTTTCAGCACCATGGACAGCCCCCCTGTTTTAGTAACAACGCTCCGTTTCAGCACCAGGGACAGCTCCCCTTCTGTTTTAGTAACAACGCTTCGTTTCAGCACCATGGACAGCCCCCTTTTGTTTTAGTAACAATGCTCCGTTTCAGCACCATGGACAGCACCGTTCTGTTTTAGTAACAACGCTCCGTTTCAGCACCATGGACAGCCCCCTTCTGTTTTAGTAACTATGCTCCATTTCAGCACCATGGACAGCCCCTTTCTGTTTTAGTAACTATGCTCCGTTTCAGCACCATGGACAGTCCCCTTCTGTTTTAGTAATAGCGCTCCGTTTCAGCACCATGGACAACCCCCTCTGTTTTAAATTATATATATTTTGGACACATCTTAATTTAAGCCAAAAAGACACACTTCATTTTAAAGCACTAAAAACCCAAGAGCTGAATCCTGAAAACAGTCTCCTCAGTCAGCTGATGGTGAAGCTAACTGACCAGGTTCATCACCACTGGTTCAAGACAACACAACAGAACTAAACAGATTATGAATCATTCAAAAGATCAATATTTAGAACATTGGAAAAGTCAAACAAAAACACAAAGTAGACTAAATTGTCATTGGACTCTTAACAGAGAATATAAATTGGCTGAGTATCTACAAACTGTCAGAGATCTAAAGCAGAGACGGATCCTGACTAAATACAGGCTCAGGGACCACCAGCTGGTCCTAGAGACAGGAAGACTCAGACAGACAGGTCAGAGAGAGAGACAGGAAGACTCAGACAGACAGGTCAGAGAGAGAGAGAGAGAGAGAGAGAGAGAGAGAGACAGGAAGACTCAGACAGACATGGCTGCCCAGAGAGGAGCGTATATGTGCTCACTGCTCAGCAGGGGAGATAGAAACAGAGATACACTTCCTCCTCCACTGTGAAAAAGTCTCTTCAATAAGAGATTTGCACTTTGGAAAAATAGCAAAGAAATAGCAAATTTCCCAAAAGTTAACATCAGAAGAGAAGCTGGTAGTTCTCCTAGGAGACACATCGGTTTGAATTATGTTTTGTTTTTTTATTTGCTCTCATGATCACTTACCACTGTTAGCGTCTGCTTTTTCTAAAGATGCTCCAGTTCAAATGCTCTAAAGGAGATGAATCATTTCTAGACACGAGGCCTGTGGTCTGACCCACTGAAGGTAGTCTACAGACTATTATTGATATGATTTATTGATCTGTCAGGTCTGTTGTTATTGGTGCATTCTTAGTGTGAATGTCTCTGGGGAGGAGCCTAACAAACGCAGCTTCTCTGATTTTGCCTGATTAGCTGGTGAAATCTAATTTTCCTCGTCTGTTATTCTCCACTTATTGACTTATTTTCTGTTCTGTTTGTATTTTCTTTGCTGTCAGAAACACAACTTACTTAACTATTATGGTATGGTAACGCGCTTGCCTGACATGGTGCGTCTTCTCTATTTAAAGTGATTCTGTTCATGTCCCAATATGGCCTTACAATGATTGATGATAATGATGATGATGGCCTAGGTTATTTTTATTTTAGTATTATTAGTAGTATTATCTTTTTTTGTCTCACTTTTCTTTTTTTCTCTTCTTTCCCAATCTTTTGCTTTCCCCACATTAAATAGTGACTATTGAGTATCTTGGCCTAATGATCGCTTATTTGCAAGACTAAACACAACTATATTGGACCTTATGTCTCCCTTTATTGAAATTAGGCAGCTAAGGTCTGAATAGCCGACTAGTTTATTTTCCTGGACAACCACCCGTGGGTGTGTGTGTGTGTGTGTGTGTGTGTGTGTGTGTGTGTGTGTGTGTGTGTGTGTGTGTGTGAACCTCATAGATATTGTCTTGACCAACCTGCCCTCTAAATACACCCAGCTGTCTTTAACCAGGATCTCAGTGATCACTGCTGGTTGCATCCGTAATGGATCCGCGGTCAAACATCCACAACTGATCTCAGTCAGACGCCTAAAACACTTCTGAGAACAAGCCTTTCTGACCGACCTGAACCTTGTAACCTGGGAGAACATTAACGTCATCCTGACAGTGGAGGAAACCTGGATGTCATTCAAAACTGATTTCTGATCTGCCCTAAATAAGCATGCCCCATTTAAAAGGTTCAGACCCAAGAGGAGATACAGTCCCTGGTTCCCTCCAGAGTTGACCGCCCTCAACCAACATAAAAACATCCTGTGGCGAACCACATTAGCCACAAACAACCCCCATAACACGCAGGTCTTTAAAGAAGCCAGGAACCGGTACACTCAGGCAGTCCAAGTAGCTCGCTACGTCAAACTGAAATTTGCTTCTTGCAGTACCAATTCAGTAAAGTTCTGGGACACTGTAAAAACGATGAAGAACAAGAACACCTCCTCCCAGCTGCCCCCGGCTCTGAAATCAGCTAATAATGTCACTACAGATAAGTCTATGATATTAGATAACTTCAATAAGCATTTTTTTCAATTTTACCAATTCTTGATTTTAGTGATGTCATTTACAGAACTGCCTCAAACTCTCTCCAGAAAAAACTGGATGTTGTCTACCATAGTGCCATACATTTTGTGACCAGAGCCCCTCTTAACATCCACCACTGCAACCTCTACGCATTAGTCAGCTGGCCCTCGCTACACACTCAATGCTTAACTCACTGCTACCAACTCATTTACAGGTCCGTGCTTGCCAAAGCTCCGCTGTAGCTAAACTCACTGGTCACTTGTCCATGTCTAGACAATCTCCTGAACACCTGAAACTGAATGTCAGGCTTTAAAAAGACTGGTCTGAAAAAATAAAAACATCCAGTATGCGGCAGACTGTAAAAATGTTGCCTGGTCTGATGAGACTTGATTTCTGTTGAGACATTCAGATGGTAGAGTCAGAATTTGGCGTAAACAGAATGAGGACACGGATCCATCATGCCTTGTTACCACTGGGCAGGCTGCTGGTGGTGGTGGTGTAATGGTGTGGGGAATGTTTTCTTGGTACACTTTAGGCCTCTTAGTACCAATTGGGCATCATTTAAATGCCACAGCCTACCTGAGCATTGTTTCTGCCCATGTCCATCCCTTTATGACCACGATGTACCCATCCTCTGATGGCTACTTCCTGCAGGATAATGCACCATGTACCCATCCTCTGATGGCTACTTCCTGCAGGATAATGCACCATGTACCCATCCTCTGATGGCTACTTCCTGCAGGATAATGCACCATGTACCCATCCTCTGATGGCTACTTCCTGCAGGATGATGCACCATGTCACAAAGCTCACATCATTTCAAATTGGTTTCTTGAACATAACAATGAGTTCACTGAACTAAAATGGCCCCCACAGTCACCAGATCTCAACCCAGTAGAAAATCTTTGGGATGGGGTGGAACGGGAGCTTCGTGCCCTGGATGTGCATCCCACAAATCTCCATCAACTGCCAGATGCTATCCTATCAATATGGGCCACCATGTCTAAAGAATGCTTCCAGCACCTTGTTGAATCAATGCCATGACGAATTATCGCAGTTCTGAAGGCGAAAGGTATTAGTATGGTGTTCCTAATAATCCTTTAGGTGAGTGTATATATATTAAAATCCTGCTTTTGCTTTGCAATTCCATTGACCCGGGGCGACTCCATAAAGTAAATAACAGACCTTTCTAGACAAAGTGAAACTAGTGACAGTATTTCAACATCAACATTTTTAAGTAGTCTATTTGATGTCATGAAGCCAGTCGTCTCATCACCTGGCCAACACCTCACTGAGATCAGCTCTTGTCTTTAGACCCAAAGGTTGTGAGTTCAAGCCCTCGGGGGAAATATTAATGATTTTTCCCTTTTAGAAAACAACAGGACCAGACAGTGTTTTTGTGACAATATGTCTTTTATTTTTGAATGCTTAGTTGATTATATAGTGAAGGAAATCAGCTGAATAAAGAACACAACACATCAGTTTTAAGAATAAAAAGTAACCAGTTCATGAAACCAGTGAATCTGAATTATTAGTAGTTATTATGAAGTGTTATTACAGTGGCATTCTCCTCTTGTATCACACAAAGGTCTGACAAGATACACACTTGTATTCATTATTTTCTAACTCTTCAGATAATAAACAAGAGAAAGTGAGTCATCTGTCAGCAGAGAGCTGTTTCTGTCTGCTGAACAAACTGAAAGTGAATCAATGATAGAGATTCTAGATGAGCTGTAGAGGCAGCATGATGGCACGTTCACACGCACAGGTCCATGGAGCACACGAAAGACAGTGGGTAGGTACAAGGCCTGTCGTTCCAGTTCTGTGCTGTAGAGAGTTTCCAACCAATTAATTACATTTAATGTCAAACTTTTATAGAGACTGCAACATACGACAAGATATTTTAAATGTATTATTTACCTCCATAGTTCATCTCAAGACAGTTCTCCACTCCGACATTGTCAGGCTGCCCAGCATCCCAGCTTTTGTAGTTGAATTTGGATCCATCAGCCCACAACCACGTACCCTCCTGGAGGAGAACGATTGTTTTAAAGTCAAAGTGAAATCAAGAGTTTTTGTTGTTGTAATACTCATTCAGGCCACAAGAGGAACCTCCTTGTTTTCTACTGGTCACATGACAGTTAAGGTTAACAGTCTTTATAGTGACAGTTAGCAGAGAAAAGCTGACTGGGAGACAGGTACAGAGTACTGTACTGTGAAGTGACGGTCCTTTCAGAGTTACACTTGAGTTTAGCAGACAAAAAGTGAGCGTCATGCAGCGAAGACGGTCAAGTTTAGAAAAACCAAAATGACTAGTTAAGATTAGAAAAAAAATGGTGGTTTGGATTAAAACACTTCCAAGACATAAATACCTGTTTCCCAGGTGAAAGTCTTTTGTTTTCTTCCTAACTTCTTCAGGACATGAACTCTGCTCCCCGTGTTTTAGCAGCCTAACACCCCCCCCCCCCCCTCCCCCCCCGCAACCTCCTCCCTACGAGGATCTTCACGCTCTAATACAGCACCAGTCAATGTGCTACATACAGGAATAAATACGTGGAATACATACAGATTACTGTGCTTTACTTTTCACAGCTATATGTATGAATGCTTCATAAGAACAGGCTGAGAGACGAGCGACATCACTTCCTGTGTGATGATAAAAGTCTCACCTTCACTGCGTCAAAGCCTCCGATCCAGGAATTTTTGTATGCACCGGACACTTGGTTAATGAAGTCTTTGATGAATGTATGTTCCTCAGCTGAGTGGATGGAAGCCAGATTCCCACCAGCAGTCTGGCAGAAAGTCTAATGGAGACAATATCATCAGTTTAAAACACAATCACATTATTAACACATCTCAAGGCAGTTTTACAGTCACAGGGGACATTTTAATACTTTTAATCAGTGGTGTGGAAGAAGTATTCAGATCATCTACTTCAGTAAAAGTACTAATACCAAACTGTACAAATACTATATTACACTAAAATTAAATGTAGGCTACTTAGTTACATTTAGTTAGCTACATTTTCTTGATGATACTGACATTCTTCACTGCAGGACTTTTACGCTAACAGAGGTTACATGCTGCTATTCCGACCCTAACCCTAACAATTAGACATCAATGTCGGAGTGGGGGTGTGTCGGAATGGATGGCGGAACCCTCTAACAGAGTATTTTTACAGTGTGGTATTAGTACTATTACTGCAGTAAAGTATTAGAGTACATTGGTATTAAGCATACATGTGTTATGATAGATATGACTGCTGTACCTCTGCATCGGGCCAGGTCTTTGTCTGGATGTAGAAAGTAAAACAGCGAGAGCCAAACTGAGTCCAATCAGGAGGGCAGGGAGGTGCATGCTGTATGAACAAACACACCAGAAACAATCAGTCTAGTCTATATCTACAGCTATTCATTTACGGATTGTTCCTCCGCAGCGCTGTGGAGATCGAGCTGGCAATGCAAGACTGAAATGAGAACAACCCAAGGAGTCAGACATACTGTTCTGACCTGGGCGGGGGGTCGCTGTTGTAACACTGTGATCACAAAAGACTTTAAAGAGTGCAACTAGTATTGATAAAAATGGAAAACTGAGGCTTATGAGTAGCAGAATTAACACTGAACAGCTGTGCAGTTGACTTTAATGTGCTGCAAACAGCACAACCAGCAAGTTAACAAAACCATGAGTAACAACCATCATTATACGAGCATTTGTATCTATATGTGCAACATCCGCTGAACAGGGCCGACATTTACTCAAAAGTGAAGATTGTAAACTGTTTATTACTGTTCATAATAACAGAAAATGTATTTTTACTGTAGCTAATCACCAAATATTTGTTTTTAATTACGACATAAAGTCTGAGTAATGAGCTGCTAGAACCTTTTCTGTTATGTTAGTGATTTAGTTCTTAAGAGTGTACTTACATATGCAGCCAACAGTCCGCTGGACAAACAGAGCAACAAAGCAAACGGAAAGACTGAAGTCATCTGTGGAAAGATGTTTCACAAAGTCAACAAACTGCAGACAAGGAAATCATGTCAGACAATGAATGACTACAACTGATTGTTAATGAGCCATTTGTCAAAGTATCCTGCTAGTTGTAAGTGTATTATATGATATAGATTTGGTTTGATATTTGATAGATTGCATCGTCAAACGCTTATCCGTGGTCGGGTCGCGGGGGGAGCAGCTCCAGCAGGAGACCCCAAACTTCCCTTTCCCGAGCCACATTAACCAGCTCTGACTGGGGGATCCCGAGGCGTTCCCAGGCCAGGTTGGATATGTAATCCCTCCACCTAGTCCTGGGTCTTCCCCGAGGTCTCCTCCCAGCTGGACGTGCCTGGAACACCTCCCTAGGGAGGTGTCCAGGAGGCATCAATACCAGACACCCAAACCCCCTCAACTGGCTCTCTTCAACAGAAAGGAGCAGTGGCTCTACTCCGAGCTCCTCACGGATGACTGAGCTCCTCACCCTATCTCTAAGGGAGACGCCAGCCACCCTCCTGAGGAAACCCATTTTGTCCGCTTGTACCCGGGATCTTGTTCTTTCGGTCATGACTCAGCCTTCATGACCATAGGTGAGGGTAGGAAACAGGCTGATAGATTGAGAGATTTGCCTTCTGGCTCAGCCCTCTTTTTTATCACAACAGTGCGATAAAGTGAATGTAATACCCCCCCGCTGTGTCGATTCTCCGGCTCCCACTACTAGGAACTTGAACTCCTGCACTTGGGACTCATTCCGTCCCCCGAAAATTTCCTCTTGATAAAGATAGCAGTTATTATTAAAAGTAAAAATAGATGAAATTGTGACAATAAATTGAAAAATACCTTTGCTGAGGTGGTGATTGGCTGACAGAGGAGAAGAACAAGCTGACGACTGTCACTGAAAGAAAATATCACAGATCTGAATAGCATTAAATACTCAATAATAACAAATTGTGTTAAACTTAACCTGATTTACACCATTAATGCATTCACAAACTGCACTTATTTGATCTTTACTCAACAGAATAAACTCTGCAATCTATTATAAACAACATGTATACATTTTTCAGGCAAATCTTTCAATGATAATGATGACAATACAATGGGAAAATGTCCGTTATACTCACATCAATCTTTGTTCTGCCTGGTTTGGTTTGGAGGGAAAAGAGAGTCACAGCTCCTTATATACCGTTGGAAAGGGGAGTGGCCTTAATTATGATTGACAGTTCATGCAATGATGCAGGTAGTCTTGATATTTAACAGGGTGTGACAGTCAGGGTCAGTGGTGTATGACAGTGTCTGGATGCAATGAACAATGTGTGTTTAACTGGTGGACGTCTGCATTGTTTTTTATTTTTGTTTTGTTCACCCCACCTTGACACAGTATCTCTTTATGATGATATCATAACATGGCATGACATCATTATGATGATATACTTTCTGGTGACAAACATGAATAAACAGGACCTCGTTATTAACAGAACAGCCTGCTTAAGCTTCTCTCCCAAACGGGATTACAAAAGAGCATTAACAATTGGCTTTAACAATATAAAGCAATGCAATATACTGTGAAAACATACCTGGTGACAAACATGAATATCCAACCACAAGTACAAACCTGTGCTACTTACCTGGGAGAACCAATACTTACCTCTGACCTCTTCCAACGCTTCTCCACCTTTACCCCTTTAGTGAGAAGAGTAGCATTCCTGGTTCAAATGGCAAGATCCCACAAACACACAAACCAAAACACCTTAAGATGCTTAAGCCAAATGTAGTGGAGTAAAAGTACACATTTGTATTAACCCTTGTGTTGTCTTTAACCCTTGAGAGAGATTATCTATTGATTGATGGAATAGTTGACAGTATTTTTTGCATCTTGAGCAAAGTCACACTTGGCCATTGGCTGCATCCTTTGGTTTTATTCAGAATAGATGCAAGTAACAACAGCATGTTTTTACGGAAGCCGAGAACGGCCATCGATTTCTTTCTTTTTTTATGCACTGTTATCTTGTGATAACGACGTATTCATTTGTTATCTCGATATAACAAAGTTTGTTTTCCTGAGATTTATTTTTGTTTTCTCGAGTTTTTTTTTGTGTTCTCGAGGTGTTTTTTTTTTTTTATGGATTTTTGTTGTTGTTGCCTAAGACACCCTTCCATTTAAACCGGGGAATGGGGCTCCATAAGCGGATAGAAATCTGCCGTTTCTCCCTCCTCGTCTCCGGTCAAATACTCGGGAAAAATCCCACCACGACACCCTTCCATTTAACCCGAGGAAGGAGCTCCATGAGCGGATAGAGGTCTTCCGTTTCTCCCTCCTCTTCTCAAATACTTGAGAAAAATCCCACTAAAACAGCCTTCAATTTAACCCGGATAAGAGGAGGGAGAAACGGCAGACCTCTATCCGCTTATGGATCCCCATTCCCCGGGTTAAATGGAAGGGTGTCTTAGGCAAAAAAAAAAACTCCATTAAAAAAAAAAACATCTCGAGAAAACAAAAAAACTCGAGAAAACAAAAAAACAACAACGTGAAAACAAAAAAAAACTCGAGAAAACAAACTTTGTTATATCGAGATAAAGAATTAATAAGTCGTTATGACGAGATAACAGTGCACAAAAAAGAAAGAAATCCATGGCCGTTCACCAATAAACAACAAGACCATGGTCTTGTTGTTTATTTTCAGGCTGGAGGCAATTCAGAGTAAAGTTGAAGCTCAAACGGAACATGTTGGAGGCCATTTCTCCTGTAGGGAGATCACAAACTAAAACCTAACACTTAGTGCCCATGTAACTCAATCCACCATCGGTTTACTGTTATCTGTAAGTGTAAGAAGCTGGTCTAACAACATCCCTAAGTGTTGCTCCTCCAAGAGGCTTCAGGCAAAACTGTAACTACAGTCTGCACACACTGTGGACATACAGCACTTTGTTCAAATATTAACACGCTGCTGGCAAAACGGTTAACCACACATTCAAAACAGAACTGGTGCATATCAAACACAGCTTCTTATTGCAATTTTAGCTGAAAGCCTAAACAGGTTCCTTGTTTTAGACTTGTTAGTGAACACGTAGGGGAGCGCCGTTACAGTTGAAACACTTTTGAAATTAAACGTAATTTAAGAAGCTATCACATCGCACTGAAAGCTAATATTTTGTCACTAGCAACCTCCACCTGTCATCTGTCAAATACAGTTGCTTTTTCAGCATTGAACAAAACCGTTCAGGAATTATTACAGCAAAAGTCGGACGTGCATAATGTTTCATCCGTCCCTCCTGGTCGGGACGATTTAAACAGCATGGGGGGGGGGGGACGGATGAAACATACAGTTTAAGCCATATAAACTTCCCACAACTTCAATATTTTACTACATATCCTGAATGGTACTCCCAAAAGGTATTATTTTAGATAGATTGTTGCTGGGCTTCACGTCTTTATGAATGTCTGTTAACAACTCATTGCCGTCATCATGAAGCGTGTATGAAGCGTTTATTGAAATATCATGCACTGTGGATGATTCTGCCATTTCTATAGCTAGAAGAGTACGTTTTCCCATTTATATCATGTTTCTATTGTGGAAAATGTTGTTTCACTAGGATTTTACGTGGGTTAGGCCACTGCACATCCAAATAACCGCCCTTAACGACCCACAGCCCGTCAGTCTCCATAGGATAACATGGGCAAACTCGACCCCCTATACCTGGTGGGGCCCAAATATATTTTCATCTTTCTAAAACTGCTTTTCCATGTCTCACATCCATACATTATTGTATAAACACAGATATTTGTGCATTTACTTAAAATACATGGAGTTACAGCCAACTCCGTGATAAAAGGAAATAACAGGAAGATATTTGGCTGATAGAAGGAGGTTAACATGCTCTATGTGTTGACCTGAGGAAGTCTGTCTGTCATCATAGTACTCGGAGAAAACTGGAATGTTTCATCTGTCCCGCGATTCAGTCGTCCCGGCTCTCCCCTACTCAGTGTAGCTCAGAAAGCCTTTTTTGTTGTGCCCATGTAACTCAATCCACCATCGGTTAACTCTTATCTGCAAGTGTAGGAAGCTGATCTAACAACTTCCCTAAGCGTTTGTTTGGGAATTGACAAAACGTGGCACCACTCTGGAATCAGGGACCAATAACTGAACTGTGAAAACTGTCTCATATTGTACTCTTTGAAAATACAGATTTTAATTAATTTGATTAATTTATCTCATGTTCATGAAGTGAACGGGAAGGGTGAAATTTGAGCACTGACCTGTGACCAGCTGTTACTACAACATATACACAAATAATCACAAACCACTGCTCTTTAAAGTATAATAGAATTTACAACCCCAAATCAGAAAAAGTTGGGACAGTATGAAAAACACAAATAAAAAAAGAAAGTAGTGATTTCTAAATGTACTTTGACTTGTATTTCATTGCAAACAATGTGAACACCAAATATTTCATGTTTTGTCTGGTCAACTTAATTTCATTTATAAATAAACATCCTTTCCTGTCATTCAGACAGGAGCAATTTAGGGCTAGTAATCAGGTAAATTGGTTAAATAATGATGTGATTTGAAACAGGTGATGTCAACAGGTGATTGTAATTATGATTTGGTACAAAAGCAGCATCCAAGAAAGGTCTAGTCCTTCAGGAGCAAAGATGGGCCGAGGATCGCCAGTTTGCCAACAAATACATGAGAAAATTATTGAAATGTTTAAAAACAATGTTCCTCAAAGAAAGATAGGAAGACATTTGCTTATTTCACCTTCAGCAGTGCATAACATAATTAAAAGATTCAAGGAATGAGGAGGAATTTCAGTGCGTAAAGGACAAGGGCGCAAGCCTAAGCTGAACAACCGTGATCTCCGATCCCTCAGGCGGCACTGCATCAAGAATCGTCATTCATCTATAAGTGATATCACCACATGGGCTCAGGACTACTTTGGCAAACCTTTGTCAAGTACCACAATACGTAGTTACAGCCACAAATGCCAGTTAAAACTGTACTGTGCCAAAAGGAAGCCCTATGTTAACAGTGTCCAGAAGCGCCGTCGTCTTCTCTGGGCTCGGAGGCATCTGGGATGGACCAGCACACAGTGGAAACGTGTACTGTGGTCAGATGAATCAGTATTTCAGGTATTTTTTGGGAGAAATGGACGCCGTGTGCTCCGGACCAAAGAAGAAAAGGATCATCCAGACTGTTACCAGCAACAAGTCCAAAAGCCAGGGTCTGTCATGGTATGGGGTTGTGTCAGTGCCCTTGGCAAAGGTAACTTGCACTTCTGTGATGGCCCCATTAATGCTGAAAAGTACATAGAGATTTTGGAGCACAATATGCTGCCTTCAAGAAGACATCTTTTCCAGGGACGTCCATGCATATTTCAACAAGATAATGCAAAACCACATTCTGCACATATTACAAAGTCCTGGCTGCGGAGGAAGAGGATACGGGTACTTGACTGGCCTGCCTGCAGTCCCGACCTGTCTCCAATAGAGAATGTG
The DNA here is from genome assembly GCA_023631565.1 of Gymnocephalus cernua. Taxonomy (NCBI): domain Eukaryota; kingdom Metazoa; phylum Chordata; class Actinopteri; order Perciformes; family Percidae; genus Gymnocephalus; species Gymnocephalus cernua. The sequence continues at coordinate 44,463,919 of CM042426.1, read as the reverse complement.
TGGCGCATTTTGAAGCGCAAAATGCGACAACGAAGACCCCGTACTGTTGCCCACCTTAAGACTTGTTTGCAGCAAGAATGGGACAAAATTCCACCTGAAACACTTCATCACTTGGTGTCTTCAGTCCCTAAACGTCTTTTAAGTGTTGTGAAAAGGAATGGCAACATTACAAAGTGGTAAATGTTTTACTGTTCCAACTTTTTTTGAAATGTGTTGCAAGAACCAAAATAGGAATTTAGTTTTTTTGAAAGAAAAAACAATAAAAATCATCAGGAACACATTAAATTATGTGCTGTTGTATTGTCTACAATGAAATACAAGTCAAAGTACATTTAGAAATCACTACTTTCTTTTTTTATTTGTGTTTTCCATACTGTCCCAACTTTTTCTGATTTGGGGTTGTATATAACTTCCAAATTATTAATTGTCAATCAATAGTTCTTCAATCAATAAACACGAGATTAAGATGGATGAAACACCGCGAGATGTGAGGCTCTTTGTAGTCTTTAGTGCATACATACAAACATACACAAACAGGCTATTTACAGGCCCCAAGATGGCAGGTAGTAAAACTTGGTTGTAATACCACGTGACTATGGGGTGGCTGTCAGCTGATCTGTGTATGTGTATGCACGTGTGTTAGGTTAGTGTGTAAAAGAGGAAAGCCAAGCACGCTTTAGATAAAGAAAAGACACTTGGAATCTTGATTTCCGATAATAACCAATTCTCTCGTTCACTCCGGACTCCAACAGACTTGACGTTATGGCAGTTGTCTAACGAGGGGCAATGATAATTACTCAGCCTCTTAATGGGCCAACAGCTGATCTCTTGCAGTGATAAGAACTGGTCCCTTTGTTTACACAGGGCCACAAGGTAACGGTCTCGTTACGTCGTTGGTGCTGTGGTTCAAATGGCGAACGGAAGATTTATTATCTCGCGTGTAATGTAAGTAACTTCTCCGTGGCGGGAGATAGCAGTGTAGCATTACAGTTTCAATAAGCTACAGTATCAAACATGACATATATAATCCGATTAATAGTCAGACGTGCAACAGTAGCACTCACTAATTAATCACACTCAGTGTAGTAACAAGGTGCAGCAATAGCGGTTACTGACATTAATAAACACACACCTATATTTTTCTCCCCAGAAACATAAGCCTCCTTACTGTGTGTGTTCTCGTTTGTTTGGTCCATAGATGCTCCACGGTTAACAAAACAAGTTCAGTCAACTCAATAAGAAAAACTGTGTCCCTGTTGTCCGGTATTCTTATAGAGAAATCGTTTTCTCTTCTGCACAGGTGAAACACTGATCCAGGATCCAGGGTGTTCCCAGAAGGTGTGACCTTTAGGCTCTTACAGTTGCATGGAGGCCGCATTCTCTTTGATTGAAAAGGGCGCTCCGGCCACATGTTGGTCATGTGACTCCTTTGTTTAAGATCATGTTTAATCCCACTGCTCTGGTCCCAACAGTGTTGCTCCTCCAAGAGGCTTCAGGCAAAACTGTAACTACAGTCTGCACACACTGTGGACATACAGCACTTTGTTCAAATATTAACACGCTGCTGGCAAAACTGTTAACCACACATTCAAAACAGAATGGATTTCAGTCTGGTGCATATCAAACACAGCTTCTTATTGGAATTTTAGCTGAAAGCCTAAACAGGTTCCTTGTTTTAGACTTGTTAGTGAACACCTAGTCAGTCTAGCTCAGAAAGCCTTTTTGTAGTGCCCATGTAACTCAATCCACCATCGGTTTACTGTTATCTGTAAGTGTAAGAAGCTGGTCTAACAACATCCCTAAGTGTTGCTCCTCCAAGAGGCTTCAGGCAAAACTGTAACTACAGTCTGCACACACTGTGGACATACAGCACTTTGTTCAACAGCTAACACGCTGCTGGCAAAACGGTTAACCACACATTCAAAACAGAATGCAATGCAAGATGCAATTTTAGCTGAAATCCTAAGCAGGTACCTTGTTTTAGACTAGTTAGTTAACACATACTCAGTCTAGCTCAGAAAGCCTTATTTGTTTTAGTAAATAAAGAAAACCCTAAATACGTGAGAATGTTTGTTCAAACGAAACAGCGAAGATGTAAAAGAGCTACGATGCCAATGTGTCCAGGTACGAGGTTACAGCTATAACATGAATGTGAAAACACTGTAAAACTGCACACTTACTATTTTCAGAAAGTAATGGAGATGAAAGCAATGGAAACACCACATTCATTAGTATTTAGAGATGATGCAGACATCCAATGTGGTGAAGAAAACCTGTTGCATGATGCTGGAGAGAGGCAGGATTAGTCACACTATTCTGTTGTTACTGTTATGTACCTTTAGTTTTTCCAGTGATGCTATAAATTACTAGATACAAAATAAAAATATGTATTGAAGCAAACTGCTGATTGTCATTCCTTCTTGTTTACCTTAAACACTATTACAATAATAATAACTATTACAAATATTATTATTAGAAAATCCACATCCTTCTTTACAGCGAGTAGTGATTAATGTGAAGTCACTCAAATTGTTCATACTGCAATATGAAAAGTCCATAATGTCCATATTGGCGTTTGATGCTGGTGTTTTGTTTTCTTACTCTCAGTGTGTTCTGACCAGTGTTGGTCAAGTTACTTGGAAATAGTAATTAGTTACTGATTACTTCTCCAAAAAAGTAATCCAGTTACTTTACTGATTACTTATTTTCAAAAGTAATTAGTTACTTTACTAAGTTACTTTTCACAAACATGATGCACGACCTGTGAACTGTTACACCCATAAAACTTTAGTTATTCACCGTCCAGATGTCAGCAGTGGTGGAAACAAAGTCTACATCTCTGAGTGCAGCCTTCAGATTAACGTCCATTATGTCGTATTCTCTCTCAAGGTTTCCTGCAAATGACTTTCTCTACGGCAGCTTGACACCGTGTCTGGTCGGTATTTTTTCTACGACGCGTCGGAACCGCTGGTCTACATCCAATTCCACCGGGCGAACCTCCTTTGGACAGAGCAGACACCTCTTCCTCTTGCCGGGCACTCTCGGTGTGGCCGGTTCTGCATCCTCTTCTGCTCGCCGATCACTAGCAGCAGTGGACCTCATCTTAACAGTTTTGATGAGCGCGATGGACGAGGATGTTATGCAAGACGGTGAGGGGCCAGCGAGCGGTTTATCCTCTTGCAGCTGTACGTGCCAATGACCTTGTCTACGTTGTTCATTTCTCCCTTGGTGTGGTTGTAGTGGAGGATGACTTTGGGTTTCATGTTCCTGCTAAAATGAGCATAATATGAGCACTTTAAACAAAGTCAACATGCTGCATACAAGGAAATAATTGCAGACAATGAATGTTTGCAATTGATCATTAGAGCCATTTATCTAATTATAAGTATTATATAACCAGATATGATTTAATATTTAATAGATTATCTAATATTTAACATGTAAATGATTAAATACACTGTTTTCTCAAAATAGAAAATGTCTTCTCGATAAAGACAGGATTAGGTCTTATTAAAAGTAAAAATAGATGAAACTGTGATAATACATTTAAATATGAATACCTTTGCTGAGGTGGTGATTGGCTGACAGGAGAAGAAGCTGACGACTGTCACTGAAAGGAAATGTCACAGATCTGAATAGCATTAAACACTCAATAATAACAAATTAGTTTAAACTTAACCTAGATTTACTAATGCATCCACAATCTGCATTTCATTTTCTGCAATCTAGTATAAACCAAATATATCAAACTTTCAGGCAAAACATTGATTGGTAATGATAACAATACAGGTTGAAGTATCCATTATACTCACATCAGTACTCCTTGTTCTGCCTGGTTTGGTTTGGAGGGAAAAGAGTCCCAGGCCCTTATATACCTTGGAAAGGGGAGTGGTCTTAGTCATGATTGACAGTCCAGTGTCCAACATAACACCCAGACCCCCCCAGCCCCCCCCCCCCCCCCCAGCCCTCGGGCCAGTAGATCAGGGTTAGGTTTCACTGCGTCTAGGCCTATGTCACTCACTCTTTATGAACTTATGTTGATGATTGTCATCATGAATCAGTATTGTGTTTTTTTTTTTTTTGAAGCAATCATTGATAACTTTTGTGATATGGTTTTGGTATATGTGTTAATGTTCTTAAATTATGCAACATGGATAATTTGCCACAATGAAGACGAGAACACATGCTGTTCAGGCAACTATCAGATATTCAAAATAAATAACCTGATATGTTTACTGGGCTACATTAAGCGTTTTCCGAAATTTCCGACAGCATTTGAACGCAGCACTGGGGAAGCTTACTTTGCAGGTAGCTAACGTTATCTAGTAATTAGCGTCCCTCTGCTTCACTCCCAGCCTGTAGGAGACTACTTCGCTGGGAGGAGAGTGTAAAGCAACAAACTGCAGGAACTCGTACACCCAGCCAGACTGGAGCTGCTGTCCGGCGGAGGGACTGTGACATACTCAAATATTACTAACTAGCTTCCTGCAAAGCACGAGAGTGGGCAAGCCGCTCTGGTCTGACTGAGTTTGAGTTGCTGCAGCCGCTACTGAGGGTCCAAAGCTGTGTGGACTCTTTGTGGCGGGTGGCGGTGGTCTTTTGTAACCATTGCTAATCGACATTAGATAGATTTGCAACTAGCGTTAGCATCACATTCAGTGCCGATCCTGACCTCCCTGGGGCCTTAAGCAAAATTCTGCTAAGGGGCCCTCTACCTGACCCGTGATGCCGTGAGCTATGTAAACCATTTGCCACACAGTCACACCTGACACTTCAGTGCTCCCAATACAATCCTCCCTCCTTTAAACAAAACAGTCAAAGAATAAGTACAACAATATAGAACAGAATGAGGTTCAAACAAACAATATTTATTGAATAGAGTATTTTCTATAATATTAAGATAACAAGTGAATATTATTAAATAAGTGAATATTAACGTAAACATAAATAACAAGGAAATAATAAATTATAACCCTGAACTTTGGCTTTTGGGATTAACTTTGGTTCTCTCTACAGCCTGGGCATTTTCACATCAGTATGGGCATCACCAGACTATTTGGACTGTCTAGAATAAGTAGTAAATAGTACAATTTTTGTACAAGTGAACATGTAATTCCTGATATCAAAAATAGACATTGGTAGATAAAAACTAAATAAGGGGCCCTACTAGTAAAAATAATCAAGAATTCACTTTGCAAATAGTAAAAAATCGAATTCTTGATATCAAAAATGCATAAACTGTGAATGAATAAAAGCTAAAATGGCTGCCATAGCATGTTAAAGTTTGTATTTATTTATTATTATGCATGTTGAAGCAATTCTTGATTTATGGTTATTATTTACTGAGGGATGTGCATCCATATTGACCAGTATGTCCAGCTAATCAACATTTTAAATTCAATATAGCCTATAAATCAATGTCAAATTGTCAATACATTGCTTTCCATCTTGCATAATTAGTGCAGTTGTTTAGAGTTTTTAACTACACAATGTCTGAGACTAGATAATCAGTGTCTTAAAAGTATGTATAATGTGTACTTTGATGAGGAGTGCCATCATTCACGCCCATATATTGTAGCCTCCAGTCTGTCTGGTCTTCACATATATTTCTGCTTGAAAAATGCGCGTTTCATTTCGTGCACGCGCCTAACGCATGATAACATACCCGCCGCGGTTATCTTTTCCGAGCTGCAGTAAACAAACACCGTTGCACTTTGTCGTTTATCAAACGTAATAAATAATTGTATTTTACTCTCACGTTTGTCAGGCACAAAGTCACAAAACACAGCCCTGGAAGTGACTGGCGTTAGCAGCTAGACGAGATGCACTGCCTGCCTGCCCAGCTAGGTTAGCAAGACCGAAAAAAACTAGGGCTGTCAGTTTAACGCGTTATTAACGGCGTTAACGCAAACCCATTTTAATGCCGATAATTTTTTTAACGCACTTTTAACGCATAGAGAGAGCAACGGGATCTGTTAGTCCACTTCTTTAACTGTCTATGGCCACACCATGTCCCGCCCTACGAAGCAGCTGATTGGTTTGGTTTAGGCATTTCACCGCGAGTAGTTAGGATAGTGGATTGGTCAGGGGATAGGACCTGAACAAATGGGGTTACGTTACCTTGGACGCCTGGCCAATAGTAGTGATTGAAGGGCGGGTCTTGTAATTTCGCAGACCGGAAACAAAACAGACACAAGCCTCGGCCGGTTTTAGCTTGCTAGCCGCGTAGCTAGTAGGCTCGTCACGGCGATTATCTTCAGAGCGAGCGAGTAGTGACTCTACAGTCAGTGAGAGAAACAAAGTGTCTCCTCTGTTCTTTCTGACCACGGTGGGAAACCTGGAGCAGGAAAACCCTCTTCTTGATTTTACGTTGGTTATGAACGAGAACGAGAACCAGGAAATGAGTCACGGGAAACCAGTTGCTATGACAACGCTATGAGCCCATAGACAGATAGCATAGACAGTAGGACCAGCCACGCTCGCCTCAGGCATGAGGCAGGACTATCTGCAGTACTACCTGCAATGGAAAATCGAGGTAACAGCGTTACATTATGTGACAGATTATTAGATCCAAGTGTGAATGTTAGTGTGAAATTGAACATAACGTATATGACAATGTTGTTTTCAATAAAAAAAAACATTGTCACAAAGCAGCCAATCTACTTTTCCATGCTGATAAGAGAATTAAAATGAGAAAATATAATGGGACAAAAAGAAATCGAGGGACATTTAGAATAGATCAAAATGTGCGATTAATCGCGATTAAATATTTTAATTGCTTGACAGCACTAGTATCTTTTGGTATGCATTTCAGAAAAAAATGGTTAGGATTCAGGTGTAATTGCAAATGGTGATTAATCATGATTAATCCACTGAAAATTGTGATTAATTTGATTAAAATTTTTAATCATTTGACAGCCCTAAAAAAAACACAATACAAATGCACATAAACATAACTTTACTTTGCTGACATCAAACTTGGAGAGGAGAGAACACAAGTTTACCTGATTGTTGTTCCTGCAATTCACTTTCATGGTGTTTTTTTTTCCTTTTTCCGTGACCAGAAGCATAGTTTCGCTTAATTTTGTCATGGATGTTGTAAACATTAATTGACGCGCTATGACACGAGGGGGAGGCGGGGCCTCGAGTAATTTGCGGGGCCCTACGCAGCTTGCGTAGTGAGCGTATAGGGCGGATCGGCTCTGATCACATTACAAATGACTGACTTGTGACTTTGATTGGCACAAACAATATCACTGGCCCAAACAGACCAGCGACTACCCAATCAACTTGCCTGATATACTGTTTTACTGGCCCCGGGCCATCGGACTATTGCTTATGCAGGGCTCTCAAGTTTTGAAGACAGGCAAGAGTGACATCCTCCCCCCCCCGCCCAGCTTGTTAATATCCAGTGTATGTTCATTATAGCTTCCAGTTTGTAGATAGTTAGATGGCACCAATAATCATAACTGGCCTGGCAGCCAAGAGGACAGGGTTCTGGTTCCAGATTTGTTTGGTGACTTATGATGGGGGGTTCTGGGGGTCCACCCCCAGAAAATGTTGAGCATTAAACACTTCATTTCCTGCATTGTGGTGAATGTTTATGCACCTATTAGTACCTTGTTCTGAATCAATATGCTGGAAATATCTTTATGTAAAGGGACACAAATTACAATTCAAATATAAAAACATAATGGAATATATTGCAGTAATTAGGCTCTCAGGTATTCTGTATTGCTTTCAACTATTTATTCTCCTTTGGATCAACTTTCCTAATTATATCTGAGTCAGCACTCATGTAGCTTAGGCATCATTTACTCTTACCTTCTCTTTTGCATCTTTTGTTGAGGAAGTAACCTCCTTAAATGTGCATTTGACAATTATTCAACTCAATTATACATTATTAATTTTAATGGATTAATAAACCCCTGGACTTTAATATTTCAGATGTGTTTGAGCAACATTTCTGCTCATGTCCAAAACTTTTGCACATTCAAAATATAACTCATCCCATGCTCTCTGAGATTTAGAGGAGTCGTGATATTTTGTGAAAAATAAAGTGATAATAGGATACAACAATAGTCTGCTATGCATTACGTGATTGCTCTGCTGATACGGTAGACCTAGACCTTCTGACAGACCATAGATCCCCGTCTGGGTCTCTGGTCTCTGAATGAGACTATACGTTTAGTGAAGTGGCTGAACGCTGCTCTACATCGGCGGTGGAAAACAGAATTAACGGAGCTCAAATGCGTCACATCTGCCGCAGCATGTCGACAGCAGGGCGCGTCCATAAACCTGAAGCTGCAGCTTTTTACAATGAGAGTGGACACTAAGCCACGTTTCATATTTGTCAGTAAACTTTTCAAAATACATTCAGGGCTACACTCAAAACATTCGAGCCGAAGCCTCGGCAAAATCAGCTGACGCATCGTCTGGTGTAGCCCCTTTCTTTTTTTTTTTTGATTGGCTGATAAGCGGCAGGCTCGAATAAGAACTCCAGGGGAGACGCTTGATTTCTGCCGGTTCCATAGTGAGAGCGGCGCGGCCAGAGAAATGTTGAGCGCTGCGGCATATTAAATATATTATAAATAGTTTTTCTGCGTGAGAAATACAATGTGTGGCGGGAGTGCGTGACAAAAGACCGAAATGAGTGACTGTCACGCTCAATGCGTGACACTTGAGAGCCCTGTAACTTATGTCGAACCCTGCAGTTCATGAAATTCTTTTGGATTTTCTTAGGCCGATTTGTCTTATCAAAAAATCTTCAGGGAGACCAAATGGGGCAATAATAGATCCTTATTCAATCGAAAGACCCTGAGCAATTTTTCTTCAGAAAAATGACTTACTTTCCTTCAGCGTTTGTTTCTTTTACACATAGCTACAAAACAGACACACTTTCTCATTCGACATCCCGGAAACCAACATCTCCATATAAGGTCACTTAAACTCCTCATGCTCTTCCAATCATTTATCTAACAGAGTTGTTGGAGTGATTCCCATAAATCATTGTGAAATGATGTTGGGGAACTGCACATAGGCAGAAAAATATCAAAAACATGATACCACCTAACCACCTTTTTTCTCTAAGCTTATTACACCATTTACACCGGCAGTCCGGCACGCACTCTCCACTCCCTTGATGCTGGTCTCCCAGTCATTCCTCTAGTAAACAAAAAATCTGTTTGTTTAAGAGCATTGATCTACCATGCCCCTTACCTTTGGAACGGCCTTCCACTACATGTTAAAAAGCTAATATTAACTGATATTAAACACACACACACACACACACACACACACACACACACAGGGATTGCAAATCCAACCTCTACCTCTGATATTTCTGTTCCTTTAATATTAAAGTGCACTGAGACATGTAGCTGCCAACACATGGCTCCTGAACGTGGCTACATTGTGGCTAAGGGTCTTCTTAAAGAGCATTTTGGGAACGAGTACAAGATTGCTACTGCATATATAGAAAAAGCTTCTTCTCGGACAACAATCAATTCCGATGATGTCAAAGCCCTCCAAGCTTTTGCATTATTCCTGCATGGATGTTGTAATGTGATGGAAGAACTTCAGTTCATGCAAGAGTTAGATACCAACTAAAATTGAAATGGTTATTTCCAAGTTGACCTTCAAGCTCAGGGAATGATAGAGAGCCAAATCTCATGACATTTGGGAAGCCTCAAATGACAGAGCTAATTTCACAAACATGACTGCATTTCTTGAGAGACATGTGAGAGTCTTGGCAGACCCAGTGTGGGCGGCTATTTGAAACTTGATTTTATCTGCCGAGAGGCTGAGCAGGGGAATAACTTGCCAGACGCGCTTAAGGTTCACCATTTATTTTGCACTAACACAAACAAGGTTCTGCTTCCAATACATCCCATAATTGTGTTACTGGCATACGGCATTGTTCCCAAAGTTATGAAAGGCGTAAAAAACAGCGTGAAACAGCGGTCAGCAAAAAGTGAGACTTCCCCCTCTCACCCCCTCTCTTAGTCCCAAAACCAGAACAGGTGAACAGATAATATTACTTTGCTTCCTCCGCCCCCACCAGGTGCCTTGATTACCAAAAATGTCCTTTCAAAATAATAGAACTATACCTGGCTCTTACATTCCGGCCCCTAATTATTACAGTTAATACACAGTAATAATTATGTATATATTACACATGCAGGGGAAAACACAAAAAATGTATAGTCCATCATACAAAAAAAAAAATTCCGCTTGATCTTCGTCCATTTCTGTCGTTCCTGCAGTTGTGGTAAGTACTCCTTAGTCCAACTTTTCCAAAACAGGTCAGCCATGTATTGGACTTCCTTCCATCTTCGCCGTGCATACATGTCCTCTTTCTGAAACAGGCCAGGTGGTAAACATGGTTTAGTTTTGAGAAGCAGAAGGTGGTTAGGTGTTAATGCTTCCAAGTCATTTAGATCTGTGGATTCCTTTGTGATAGGTCTACTGTTCAGGATTGACTCAACTTCACAGAGCACCTTGTGGAATGCTTCCTCATCCAGACTTTGTGTCCTTAAAGTAGAATTAAGAATCTTTCTGACAGAACAGATCATTCTCTCCCATGCTCCTCCATGATGCGATCCGGTGGGAGGGTTGAAGGTCCATTTTATTCCTTTCAATGAGAGCACATCATTGATCCTTTCCAGGTTCCACCCTTCAATGGTTCACCTCAACTCTCGCTCTGCACCGACAAAGTTGGTGCCATTGTCTGACCGTAGCTCTTTGACCTGCCCTCGTCTTGCAATGAAGCGCCGCAAGGCGTTAATGCAAGAATCTGTGTCAAGCTAGGTGGCAACTTCAATGTGTACTGCTCTTATTGCTAAACACGTGAAGATGACTCCATATCTCTTCACAAGACTCCTCCCACGCTTGACCTCAAACGGACCAAAGTAGTTGACTCCAACATGACTAAAGGGAGGTTCTTCTGAAGAAACTCGGTCTACAGGGAAGTCAGCCATTTGCTGTTGACCTACAGCTCCATGTAGCCGACGACAGACAACACATCCTGCCAAGACTTTTCTTATTAAACCACTGGCACCAGGGATCCAGTATCTCTGGCGTAGCCTTGACAACATATGATTTCTACCTCCATGGCCAACCTCTTGATGAATATGTCGTAGGATGAGATCAGAGATATGAAGGTCTTTAGATAGTATGGCAGGATGTTTTGACTCTTCAGGCATGGCAGCCTTACTCAGCCGTCCTCGAACTCTTAACACACCATCTTCCAGTATTGGATTTAGCTTATAGATGTGGTTGTTTCTTTTCACACCTTCTCCCATTTGGAGGTAGGAGAATTCTTCAGAGAACCTTCTTCTCTGACAGAACATGATTATTGTGATTTCAGCTTCTCTGATCTCTCCCAAAGAGAGATAACCACCACGAGTTTATGCGTGAAATCACCCATGTCCCTTTTCCTGAGATTCATAAGCAAAGCCTTCCATCTTAGGATCCAGCCCATCACGCTTGTTAGATGTGTCCAAGACGAGGTGCGGTTGATCAAAGATGTCACTGCATCATCATCGTCCTTGACTGTAGAAAATTCAATTGCAGCTGAGATCTTGACCTCAAGGTCTCCATGTGGAAGTTCTTGCAACATGTCTGGGTTAACAGGCCATTCTTCTGATCGCAAGAGAACTGCGGGACCAGATATCCAAGTTTCATTCTTTAGGAATGGCTCCGCCCTCACACCTCTTGAGGCAAGATCTGCAGGATTATGTACAGTGTTCACATATCTCCATTGAGATGCTTTAGAGACCTTGAGAATCTCTGAGACCCTGTTGGCCACAAAGATTTGACAACAGCAGCTGTCAGCTCCATGCGTTGGATGGTAACAGGCTTTAAAGGTGTCACCCTGGATTTTCCCATTATGAAGGCACTGTGTGTCTGGGAGTGTTCATTGCGCAGCAGCAGATAGGTAACAGTACCATATCCTTCCTCACTTGCATCTGAGAAATGATGCAACTGAGCAGTGGTTGCTTCTCCAAAGTTTAGTGGTTTTAAACATCGTCTGATGCTGAAGCCTTCCAACTGATGTAGCTCCTTCAACCAGTCCATCCACTCCTGAGCAACCACTAGTGGTATAAAGTCATCCCATCATAGCCAGTTCCGGCACATCCTTTTAGCTGTAAAAACCACAGGAGCTCGGATGCCCAGAGGGTCATAGAAAGAGCTGACAGTTGAAAGGATCCCTCTGAGGATCAATGGTCTCTCCTGAATGGTTATGCTAAACTTGAAAGGTATCAGACTGGATGCACCAACTCACTCCCAGAGCTTGTTCAACCGGTGGTGAGTCATGGTCTAAATCCAGGTCTTTGACCTCCTTTGCTCTCTCTTCCTCAGGTATTGAAGCCAACACATTGCGGCTGTTGCTTATCCATTTTGTTAGATGAAAGCTGCCTTTGGCACAGATGGTTTTAAGGTATTTATAGAGGGACATTGCATCCTGTTCTGAGGCCACAGAAGCAAGGCAGTCATCCACATAAAAACTGTACATGTACAAACACTTGCTGGCTGAAGAAGTCTTTGTGCAAAGTTAGCGCAGCTTGGAGAAGAAGTTGCCCCAAACAAATGGACAACCATCCTGTACTCCTCCATACACTGACTGAAGTCTCCACTGGACCACCAAAGAAATCTCAACAGGTCTGCGTCCTCCTCTGGAACTTGAACTTGGTGAAACATTGCTTCAATGTCTGACATCAGAACAACAGGCTCTTTCCTGAACCTGGTCAGGACTCCAATCAATGTACTAGTCAGATCAGGATCATTCAGGAGTTGTGCGTTGAGTGATATGCCTTGAAATGATGCGGCACAATCAAAGACAACTCTGATCTTTCCTTTCTTCGGATGGTATACACCGTGGTGTGGGATATACCAAACCTTTCCGTCACTGTGTTCAAGATCTGTGGTTGGCACTATCTCTGCATATCCACTGGATACAAGTTTATTCATGAAAGCAGTGTTGTTACTTACGGTTGTTAGGCATGCTTATCGTTCTGTCCTTTAGGGGTAAAGCAATACTGTAATGGCCATCAACTAGTTTCACAGTATCGTTAGTCATTTCCAAGAACTTGCAGTCTTCCGTTGAAAGTCCTGGCTGTTCTTCCTGACTGCATTCTGGAAAGTCTGTCTTGAACTGTTGTTTCCAGAGTACATCAAGTGTCACAGCAGAAATTCTGTTGATGGTAACTGCAGACTGATACACCGGTCCATCAGAACATATTCGACCAAGTGGTCCATTTACCGTCCAACCAAGCATAGTCTTGATGGCATACGGCCCTTCATCCACACTCCGGATGACTTCCAGTGGTTCCAAAGCTCTGGGCACATTCAAGCCTATCAAAAGCTCCACGTCTGCATCTATCAAAGGCAAGTGCACATGTTTCAAATGAGGCCATTTATGTCGATCTTTCTGTCGTGGGATGTTACTTCTATTCACAGGCATCCTGCTTTGTGTGAAGATATCTGGCATTTCACAGTACCAGCCACCGTCCAATCCAGCCACTTCCAAGTCTGACACAATACTGCTGTCCACAATTCTCTCTTGGCCCATGGTGCGCAAAAGAATCCTTGTTTTTCTCCCAGAGAGATTCAGTCTATCCAACAGACCCATTGTGCAGAAGGATGCTGAACTACCCTGGTCCAAAAAAGCATATGTTTGCACTGTCCTTTGACCTCTCCTAGATTTGACCTTGACTGGTACGATGGCGAGCTTAAAGTCTTGTTCACCGGCCCCAGTAAGACCACTGGTTTGGACTGTAACCAAAGAACTGCACTCTCTGAATTTTTCCTGCCTTTGTCTGTATGTGCTCCCTTGTCCGTGCGGTGAATGTGGAGCATACTAGGGTGTCTCAAGCCACATGTTTTGCAAGAGAGAGGTTTCCTGCACTCCTTACTGATGTGACCAATACACAAACAGCTGAAACAAACTCCATTCTTTTTTTAGGAAATCAAATCTTCTCACTTTGAGATCTCTTCTCCAGTAGAGTACAAAACTCCAGCATGTGCCCACCCTTGCAGTACAGGCAAGTCTTTTCAGGTGGATATCCAACTTTAACCTTGTGTTCTGTTAGTGTTTTTTCAACTGTAGTAGCAGCAGTGGCAAAGCTATGTCCTGTAGATCTAAAGCAAAGTGGTTTTGTCCTGCTGCCTTCTTTATTTGACACCAACATTGGAGTATCCTGTAGGTTTCCAAACACAGGATCTGTTATGATTTTCACTTGGTGCTCCATAAAAGTCACAATATCAATAAACATAGCTCTCCGGGGATGCCTTCCCTGGATGTCACATGACACTGTTCGCCACTTATCTCTGTTTGTAGGGTAATATTTTAATCACAGTGATCATATTGGCAGGAGAATTCAATTCACAAAAACTATGCACCTCCTCCATGGCGTTGCAACATCCACGCAACAACAGACTGTATGCCTGTAAAGCCTTTCCATCTTCAGATTTTATTGTTGGCCATGAAGAGACTTTATCCAAGTAGGCAGACACAATCATGTGCTCATTTCCAAAGTGTTCTTGCAGTAAAGTCTTTGCATTTGCATAACCTGAGCCAGTCATGTGTTGACAGCTTCTGACAAGTTGTTGTGGTTGCCCCCTGGTATACTGTTCCAAAAAATGAAGACAATCTTCAGCATTGTCAGTCTTTTCCTCAACCACTTGTTCAAAGGTCTGCATGAAAGCATGATACTGTAGAGGGTCCCCATCAAATATTGTGATCTCTCTCTTAGGCAGTGATGCAAGACATTGCTGATGCACCAGCATTGCTGTTATCTTATTCTGGTTTTCCATTATAGACAACATGTGGTTTTGGTCACTGTTAGTATTTGTGGAAAAGCGTGTATGGACATCGCTGTGATGTGACACTGGAGGCACTCTAGTACCAGTATTTAGAACTGTGCTCTTTCTCATAGGCTCTAGGGGCCTCTGCTGGAGATAACTGGTATTGTCGGCCCTTTTCTGTTTTGGCATTCCAAGGTGTAAAACAGCATTTCCACTTGCTGATTTTCCTCTTTCATCTTTTCCAAGTTTATGTGGAACAAACGTATGTGCATCAATGTTAAGAGCTTCAACAATATTTTCCTTTTTCCTAAAGTATGATTCCATGCCATTAGATGGCTGAGAAGCAGCACTCCACACACCAGATCCAGAGGTTCTTAGAACATTTGCTTTTGCCACTGATGCGGCTATATCGGATTCAAGCTGAAGTTGTTCTTTTCGTTGTCTTAATTTCTCTTCCTGTTCCTCAAGAGCATGCTTTTCTTTTAGCAACTGTTGACGGGCAAGCAAAGCAGCCGTTTCAGCCTCTGCTCTTAGACGTGCAGATGAAGTGCTGGAAACCTTTGATTTTGAACCTTGTTTGTTGCTGCTAAGGTTCGATATGCTGTCAGATGGCAATATTTCATCCAAGTCATGTTGAGAGGATGGATGCTCTTGTCCCTTTTTCACATCCTTATGAATCCCACTTTCTTTCACTGACAAAGATTCCTGATGACTCTCAACATCCCGAGTTAGCTCTGAAAGAGGCCTGTCAGGTTTTGGAAGCCACACTTTAACATCCTCAATAAATCCTTGATTGTATTCAGTGATGCTGTTGAACCATACATTTTGTTTTTCATGTTCATCAGATGGGATTAAAGACATCAAAGATTGGTGCAATGTGGTGGCACTTTCAGATGATTGCAGAAGAACATCAAATTGTGCCTTAACTTGTGAAGCATTTTTATCATCCCTCATAAGCTCTTTGAGAGACCGTGTCTGGCTCTTTAATTTGTTTACTTCCTTTTTTACGCTGGTTCTGAATTGACTCAATCTTGCTTGCCAGAGCCTTTTCAGTCAGAATAATTTTTCTTTTCTCCTCTTCAGGTGAAGTTGAACCAGCTCTTCATCCACTCATTTTGTGCATGCAAACAGATGAAAATCACAGTATGAATGAACGTCAACATCAATAGCCACAGCAATCCCATGCAGGCACGATAGCAGAACCAGTACGCTGAAGTCACAAAACACACACAAAAGTCAGCTGTCCGCTCCATACACAGCGTGAACATAAGCCCGATCAGCGGCAAGCCAACCCGCCACTACAACAGCAACACCAACATCAACAAGTGTCAGAAACCCGTTCAAACTGGGTTTCAAATAAGCCATAACACATTACAAATCACAGGTTACATACCGCTGTTCGGGTGCGAAGCTGTGGGGCGCCACTGTTCTCCGCTAATTACCGTGCGTCCGTGTGTGTGTGTGATCTCAATGGCCATCCATTATCTCCGCGTGTGGCTATCGCCCCAGATGAGCGCGTTTTCCTTTCTTCTTTTTTGCTGACAAATGTGGGCGGCTATTTGAAACTTGATTTTATCTGCCGAGAGGCTGAGCAGGGGAATAACTTGCCAGACACGATTAAGGTTCACCATTTATTTTGCACCAACACAAACAAGGTTCTGCTTCCAATACATCCCATAATTGTGTTACTGGCATACGAAATTGTTCCCAAAGTTATGAACCACATAGAAAGGCGTAAAAAACAGCGTGAAACAGCGGTCAGCAAAAAGTGAGACTTCCCCCTCTCACCCCCTCTCTTAGTCCCAAAACCAGAACAGGTGAACAGATAATATTACTTTGCTTCCTCCGCCCCCACCAGGTGCCTTGATTACCAAAAATGTCAACTCATAACAGGAGGCAACTCCTGTTATGAGTTGATACTATAAATAAAATTTAACTGAAATTGAATGTAGCAGTCCAGTCATTCTCTCTGTGCTCCAGCAGATGGCAGTGTTCTGTCATCTATCCTTTTACAGGGACTGTGTGTGTGTGTGTGTGTGTGTGTGTGTGTGTGTGTGTGTGTGTGTGTGTGTGTGTGTGTGTGTGTGCGTGTGCGTGCGTGGGTGCGTGCGTTTGTGTGTGTGCGTCTGTGTGTAACTGAAATCAGAAATCTAAGGCAACATAAGCTGCATTCAGGGACATCAAGTAAACTTAAACCTGCATTTCATGTGGTGAAACATGAAACACATAACATATAGTCTATTTAAAAGGGACAGAAGAAAGGAACAGATGGAGAGAATATAAAGTTATCATAAAAAACAAGAATCATTGATACAGTAAAATATTTTACACATATTTTTAAATGATGAGAAAGTGTGTGTCTGTGTGTGTCTGTGTAATGTAAATGTAAATGGACTGTATTTATATAGCGCTTTTCTAGTCTTAACCACTACTCAAAGCGTTTTAACAGAAAACAGGAACCATTCACACATTCACACGCTGTGGCCGAGGCTGCCGTATGTTAGCAGGTTAAACCTGATTTTAACCAAAAAGGCCTCAAATTGAACTGACCTCTGAGAGACAAGACACACATGTGGACACATGTGGACCCAGACAAAGAGATCTTGGCCTGCATGTAAATCCCAAAGCCTGTTTCACCAAAAGCCTACAGGTCACCACTTGGAAACAGATCACAAAGTGGCTGGATGACCAGCAGGGAGTGGCCAAAGTGGCCAAAACTCGAACTACAGGTCTTGTAGTCTTCACACCTTCGACAGCTCTGATTCTTCCCATTGGTTCAGAGGTGCCATGAACACAGCATGGGGTCTGAACTAGGGATGGGCGATACCACACTTTTAGGATTTGATACGGTACCGATATTTTTTCTTGCATTTTCATCGATATCGATACCGTTAATTTCTTATTGGCAATTTTTGTCAGTAAAAATATTATTACATTTAAGACAAATCACAAGACAAATACAGACCATTTATACCAAATGTATTATGGTCATTACATAATAAAATTAAAATGAAAATAAATAACATAAATATGAATGAAATAAATTAAATATGAACAAAAACATACACATTTTCACTTTTCTTATTTCTCAAAAAAAGAAAAAAGACCAATCTTGGTAGAAAAAGTTAAAAGGAAAAAAATACTTTTTAATCATACACTTGGCACCTTGCCATGAGTTTATCGACTGGTGAAAAATAACTCCACGCTTCGTTTTTTGTCTGCCATATCTCACGCTTCTCTGGTTTTTCCTCCGGCTCCCGTATTCGTGCTGGGCTGGCCTTTTATATACTGTCTATGGGGCCTTTTATATACTGTCTATGGGGCCGGCCTTTTATATACTGTCTATGGGGCTGGCCTTTTATATACTGTCTATGGGGCTGGCCTTTTATATACTGTCTATGGGGCCGGCCTTTTATATACTGTCTATGGGGCCGGCCTTTTATATACTGTCTATGGGGCTGGCCTTTTATATACTGTCTATGGGGCCGGCCTTTTATATACTGTCTATGGGGCCGGCCTTTTATATACTGTCTATGGGGCTGGCCTTGGCTGTGTCGCCGTCGGCTGTTGCTGCGTTCCAGACACAATTTTTAGCCCGTAAGTTACGACTTCAAGTCACGACTCACGACTTGGTAGCATTCCAGGCAAAGTCACGAGCTGGCGAGCTAAACATTGTGCAGTTGGCAGGGTTCAGGTTATGCTACCTAACGTTAACGTTAGCTAGCGGCTACCTAATGTTGATGTTAGCTAGCACTAGCTAATACTAGTGATTTCTAGTCAGCAACATATTTCAGGCTTCATTTAATAAACATAACCTGTAGTAGTACACATTCGTATGTGTATTGTTTTGATTACAATGTGCGGAATTACTTTACGTTGCCTGTTTATGTCTATTTATGTCTATTTCTCACCGTTAACCACCGGCGTCTGTACAGCATCAACAGGGGGCGCCATTGTTGTTTATATGTGTGTGACGTCAAAAACTGTAACTGGGAGAACAACGATCTGGTACGAGTTCACGGGTAGTAAGTTACGGGTTGGACCGCCGTTCCAGGGAACGTTCACGGGTAGAAGGTTGTGAAAACACGGGTTACGGGTTGCCTGGAACGCAGCATGTGTTGCCAATACAACCATGTGTGTCGCACGTTGACGCTCATTTGCTCGCCTACTGTCACGTGACATGGGCCGGCTCAATACGCCACCAGGTACAGGGGTGTCCTGGCACATAGCAATTTAAGTAAGTAATCTAAAACAGCTGAAAGTAATGCATACACCCCCAAATATAATTTTTTAGTTTATATCGATATTTTTTTAAGGAAATCAATGCCAAATGAGTAGCGTGAGTATATCGATCTATCGATACCACAGGATCGATACGCCCATCCCTAGTCTGAACCTATAAAACATTCTGACACCCGAAAATCCATTGTCTTCCGCTGCCGGCTCGCGCTGCTCATGGAAGCACACACGCTTGTGCTAAAACTTCCATTTTCAGGACAAAGTGGAAATATTTCGGTGTTCTGGAGAACACTTCTGGATCCTGGAAAACACGCACCGGTGTCTTCATACCCGCAGGAGAAGGGAACAAGGTTTTCTTCTCAAAAGTTGACTGGAACTATCTCCCTCTATGCTGCTCTGTTTTGGAGGGAAACGTTTCTTCCGTGCATTGCTGACGAGCATTTCTGATTTTTGGTTCTGTTTCCCTCCAGGACAACACACAGTAAGAAGGCTTACAGTCTGGGCAGAGATAAATAGTGTGTTTTAATGAGTAACCTGCTATTGTTGCTATTTGTGTTGCCATTAATGTGATCTGATTAATAAGCGCTACTGGTGCGCGTTTGATTTATTAATTTGATGGTGACTACCACGTCCCATTATTTTCTGTGAATATATAATTTGATCACGATACTGTTGATATGTTGTGTTTGAACCGTAGCTTGGTAAAACTGTAAATGCTACATTGCTATCCCCCCGCTGTGGAGGAGTTTAGTTACTGTCAGCGAGAAGTAAAGTCTGTTGGTCCGTCTGACTACAGCCCGGCTTGTATAATGAACGTCCCCTCATTCAAACAAAAATCCTCAGAGTCGGCCCTAACTTCACGTTAGTCCAGACCTGAGGACTGAGAGGACTGGTCATTATCGATAACCAAGATCTAAGTATATCTCGGTCTTTCCTCTTTCACTAACCTCTCTCTCTCCCACAGCTAGTCATGTAGCTACAGAGCTAACACTGCTCAACAACTGCGCTCCTTAGTGTGTCCTTTTGTCTGCAACATGTTAGTTTGAGAGCTAACTGGCTAGCCTAGCTCCATAGATATATACACTAGATGTCGCCTTGGCTACAGCAGTTCATTGGAACGAATGCGTCAAAAGAGCCGCCATCTTGGAACAGGGGAGCCCCTCCTCTTTAATGCATCAGCGTCAATGTAGGCAAAGGTCTAACGGAAATAAAATCACTATAAATCGTCTAAATAAAGTCTCATGCGATTTTCTAGTTTTTTTAAACAAAGAGACAAAGAGACTAATTAATGTGTTAATACAAAGAATATTTATTATAATTAGTTCACAGATATGAGTCCAAACGGTAACTTCACCCTTCTGAACTAAGAGTTTCTGCTTCAAAGTGAAGTTTAAACAGGCTGAAATGTCCCGGCTCACTCCTCTGCTATTTATTCATTTATTTCTACGTGTATTTATTTATTTAACAAGACTTAAAGTCATGTGTTGTTTTTGAAGCGGGCAGTGAGCTCCAGGTCTTGCAGCCGCAGTCGTACTCTGCTGCCCCGCTGTAGCTTCTAGCCGCCGACCGCCGGCAAACATGGTGGAACTTCCCGCCGATCGACGTACGGGTTGTCCCTGGACTACGTGGAAGATCCACCCGATCCCCACTCTGTCTTTGGCCGGTCCCATCTGGATCAGCGGGGACCGGCGCAGCAGCGAGGCGAAGCTGTGTTCCTGCCCGGGGGGAGAGACGCTCCCGCCGGCCACGGAGCTCTCCGCCTCGCGCAGCCGCCGGAGCTCAGATTGCAGGTCGAAGGCGGCATATATATCATAAAACACATCGTCACCTGTGAAATGTTATCCCTTGATGTTTTTCTTTTGTTCGAACATCCATAAGCAGCACAAAGGTCCGGCATCTTTAGTGATGATCTGAATGCGAGAAGGCTTCCGACCCGTGTTCCAAGATGGTGGCGGTATTGACGCATGCTTAGAACCCCAAGGCGACATCTAGTGTATATATCTATGGCCTAGCTCGAACAAGCTAGCGGCTAATCTTGGGCGCAGCCAAAGTTTTTCTAATACAGGAAGAAGTTCCACTCCCTTGTTACTTCCGGGTTCTGAGTTCCACTAGATGGCGCTCACAGGCCAGTGCAGAATGAATGGGACTCTATGGAGCTGTACCCCTAAAAATCCACTTTTCTCAGGATATGATTTTTTTGTCTAGTAATTTGAATGTTGCATTCGAAAGGGGAGGCAAAGAAAATACATACTGCTGGGTGCTAGATTTTTTTAAAGTTGCTTTTTTGTTTTAAAAAGCCTTTTAAAATGTCAATGACGTCATACACATATACGGCCAGAGATACTGCTTTACGGCGAGCTCTGAGTCACTTCCTTTTCTCTCTCGAGGCGTCGACAACACAGCTGACAGGTTAGACTCTCCCTGTCAACACACGTGCTAGAAAGAGGTTTGCTAATGTTTTAATGACCACGCCAAAATATTCACTCTGACATTCTGGCTCCACTTCGGATGCCGTCAAGCGGGATCTCCGATCGTAATCAGTCCTTCACTGACCAATCAGCATTCATTAGCAGAATGCTAGCGTGGTATGGGCAACAACGACTCAACCTGTAAGAAATCAAAAGGGCATAAGTACTCGTTCATTCAACTTTTGACCTGTAATCCATGTTGAACTTGCAAAAACTACAATCAAATCTGAGATTTCTCAACGACAATCAGGCGAAAGAGACAAATTTAGCCGTCTAGCTCCATAGACTCCCATTCATTTAGCCGTCTAGCTCCATAGACTCCCATTCATTTAGCCGTCTAGCTCCATAGACTCCCATTCATTTAGCCGTCTAGCTCCATAGACTCCCATTCATTTAGCCGTCTAGCTCCATAGACTCCCATTCATTTAGCCGTCTAGCTCCATAGGCTCCCATTCATTTAGCCGTCTAGCTCCATAGGCTCCCATTCATTTAGCCGTCTAGTTCCATAGACTCCCATTCATTTAGCCGTCTAGTTCCATAGACTCCCATTCATTTAGCCGTCTAGCTCCATAGACTCCCATTCATTTAGCCGTCTAGCTCCATAGACTCCCATTCATTTAGCCGTCTAGCTCCATAGACTCCCATTCATTTAGCCGTCTAGCTCCATAGACTCCCATTCATTTAGCCGTCTAGCTCCATAGACTCCCATTCATTTAGCCATCTAGCTCCATAGACTCCCATTCATTTAGCCGTCTAGCTCCATAGACTCCCATTCATTTAGCCGTCTAGCTCCATAGACTCCCATTCATTTAGCCGTCTAGCTCCATAGACTCCCATTCATTTAGCCGTCTAGCTCCATAGACTCCCATTCATTTAGCCGTCTAACTCCATAGACTCCCATTCATTTAGCCGTCTAGCTCCATAGACTCCCATTCATTTAGCCGTCTAGCTCCATAGACTCCCATTCATTTTGCACTGGACCGTGATCACCCCCAGTGGAACTCTGGTGGAACTGCAACCAAAGTCGGTACAATGGGGCTGAATGGGGAGTGGAACGACTTTCCGTAGACGGGCTTTGGCGTAGCCTAGCAACCCTCCTGAGTTTCGTCACACTCCCTATTCTTTCACCCACACTCAAACACACATAAACGCACTCACACACACACACACACACACACACACACACACACACACACACACACACACACACACACACACACACACACACACACACACACACACACACACACGTGACCACTACATAGCTCTGGGGAGCTTGCTGTATGTTAAAGGGAACCACCTATGAGACTGTTACACAGCTGATTATTGGTCCCTGAGTTCAGGGTGGTGCTCCGTTTTGATTGTTTGTCAATTTGGTAAAGTTATTAATAACCCATATTCATAACTTTAGTAATATTGATAAAACATTTTTGATAATTTGCCAATAATTGAATTTGTACCCTACTAGTACCCAACAACAGATACGGATACAAGTTGCTCTGCATTCATTTGTGCATTGTGTTTCACAAGTTGCAAATACTCATGAGACTGTTTTAGCACCATAGAGAACCAGGAAATGAGTTGGGGGGGAATGCAATGCTACCAAGACACGGCCGAGCGCCGTGCAGTTACATTTTTGAGAGGTGACGTCATGCTAAGGCGTAGGATCGGTATCTCCACGTACAACCTGGTCTCACAGAGTTCCGTGAAATGAACACGGCTCTCTGAGCTCGAGTCCAAGTCAAGTCTCAAGTCTCTTTATTATAATAAGTCTCTGGTTATAATAAGTGTTGCATCATGCACGCGCACACACACACACACACACACACACACACACACACACACACACACACACACACACTAACACACTAACAGCAGGCCCTGACAGGATGAGGACAGAGTAAAGGTACACAGGACCTAATATTTCCACACTTTTAAAAACTTTTTTTCCCCACTTTTTGAAAACACCATACAAGGGTTAAACAAACGCTCATTTATATTTCATAAGGAAGACGGTCGGAGTTAACCTCCCGTAACGTTAGCTCGTAGCTAAACCAAGAAGCGAGCTAACGCTAACATTAGATGGTCGATGCTGAGCTAACGTTAAACGTGTTCACTGACCTGTCAGGATGCGTTTTCAGATGCCTGATAAAATTAGACGTGGTTGAGCCAGAATCTTTTATCTTGAGGCCGCACATTTTGCATTGAGCGCTTCCTCTAATGTGTGGCCGCGCGCAGCAGATACGTAGTACGTTACGTCGTGGGCAGGTTACAGGTAACAGAGGGAAATATTCCTAAAAATAAACACTGTTCACGAGTCCGAGTCGAGTCTGAAGTCTTTCGAGGACGAGTCTCTAGTCGATTCTGAAGTCACTGTGTGTGTGACTTAAGTCGCACTCGAGTCTGAGTCTCAAACTTGAGTCCCCATCTCTGGTAGACACGGCCTAGACTTTACCCAGAAGCATACATCTTTGGCGTAGTGTGGAGTATTAAAATGTTACCCGACATTTATTTAATCCTACAAAAGGACAAGAAACACTGAAAACCTTGTGTTCTATAATAATAATTAATTTAATTTCTATAATTTATACTGTTTATTGATGCCCAGTGGGGGAATTACAATTTACACCCTGTTTGTCTCTGTCACTACACACAGGCCTGAAATACACACACATACATGCTCAGGACCTATTCATGCACTAATGGAGAGATGTCAGAGTGAGTGGGCTGCCGAGCAGTTGGGGGGGTACGGTGCTTTGCTCAAGAGCACCTGACAGTGCCCAGGAGGTGAAGTGGGATCTCTCCAGCTACCAGTCCACACTGTACTTTTAGTCCGTACTGGGACTTGAACCAGCGACCCTCTGGTTCCCAACCCAACGTGACTCAGCTACTGCCCCTCCAATTGTCTTCCTGTCCACCAACAAGCAACTTTTTGTTTTTCTGTGTCACAATTTAAAATGTCAGTCTTTTCAACATTTTTCTTAACAATTTCGACACTTTCTTTTGGTCACGTTTTCCGATGGTTTTTGTCGATTTTCTTGTGCGTTTTTGAAGCTTTTTCATTTTTCAAATGCTATAGTGTCAAAGAACAGACAGACCTTCCTCAGGTGAATTTACACTTCACATTGAATTTCTCAAATTTTCAAATGCTATAAAATTGAATAAAACACCCAAATTCAATCAAAGTAGTGAACTGATCATTTATTTAACTTGTGACAGAAGAGACACGACAGAGAAAACTTAAGAAACCGCCACAGACACACACGCACACACACACACACACACACACACACACACACACACACACGCACGCACACGCATACAGACACAGAGACACACAGACACACACACAGACAGAGTAAGGCAGTTCTAGACAGATACACAGCGTATAAATGTTCTTTATGCTCCTTTTTACACACTTTGGTCATTCAAAATAAACCTGTAGTTTTCTATATTTGCAGCTTTACAAAATACATCTTCAGATTTGATATGAGACGTTATTATGTGATGGAATAAATATTCATTTGAGGCGTGTGTGTGTGTGTGTGTTTCTGTGTGTGTGTATTTCTGTGTGTGTGTTTCTGTGTGTGTGTGTTTCTGTGTGTGTGTGTGTTTCTGTGTGTGTGTGTTTCTGTGTGTGTGTATTTCTGTGTGTGTGTGTGTGTGTGTGTGTGTCTGTGTGTGTGTCTGTGTGTGTGTGTTTCTGTGTGTGTCTGTGATGAAGAAGAGTCTGGGTCGGTCAGGTTGGTTACGGAGGATTTCTAGAACAAGTATTCGATGCTACACAGTCTGTGAGCGGCAGCGTTGATTCTGTCATCAGTGAGTTTAAAGGTTCTGACCCACCAACCAGACGGTTCTGACCACCAACCAGACGGTTCTGACCACCAACCAGACGGTTCTGACCACCAACCAGATGGCCGACCATCGGCAGTAAAGCCAGTCGGACTGATCAGTCTCCCCGAGTCGGTCCAAAAACACACCGAGGAGTAATACGTCTCCATAACAGCAGGCGGCGCTAATCTGGATTGTCGCC
Organism: Gymnocephalus cernua; assembly: GCA_023631565.1. Lineage (NCBI taxonomy): Eukaryota > Metazoa > Chordata > Actinopteri > Perciformes > Percidae > Gymnocephalus > Gymnocephalus cernua. Next base: position 44,438,371 of record CM042426.1, on the reverse strand, counting down.
CTAAATATGAAAACCGGCAGCTGATTGGACGAACGTGTCACGTGGGTCTGGCTGCTCCCCGGCCATAACGGCGTCTCGTTCAGAACACGATCTCATATTCTACTAAAATATTTCACCGTGACGTGTTTCTGGAAACATGTTAAGGAGAAATCGGCCGTGCAGTTGCTGAATCTGTCTTCATCTCAGATCAACAAAGGTCAGATTAAAAGATCTTCATCAGATTCTGAGAGGCTCTAGTCACGCTCATCTCGCTCTCTATTTCCGTTAAGTGTTTTAACATAAGTGCACTGATTCGCTAGTCAAGGGTTAGCACTCCACCAATCAGATTGGTTGTTGAGTCCGACTGCCTGCCCTCCGATTCAACAAGTCAAATCGTCCCAAATGAAGGCCGACGGCTCCTCCGACTGACGACGGCACGGAACACACCGACCAGACTCGAGTCACCGACCAGACTCGAGTCACCGACCAGACTCGAGTCACCGACCTCGCCAGACGGTCAGACGGACGGTTATCTGGTTGGTGTGTCGGCACCTTTAAGGTTTGAGAAGTGACTCTGAGTGTCCTAGATGTGAGCGGGTTGGGTATTGTTTTGGGGTGGTTTCAGACAGCAGCGCTAAAACCGTACTATAATAAAAGAACAGCACAAAACGCCAGTCGCCGACATTAACGAACGGCGTGTTAATTGCTCAGGTCATGTGGTCACATATAAATAGAAGAACCACTGGATTGCAAAAGGCAGATTGACTTTTCCCCCGTCGTTTTTGACACATTTTTCACCATTTTTGTTGCTTTTCCGTTACTTTGTTGCTTTTTTCAGTCGGTGCCCTAAATGTGACATGATGCAATACTGATGATTAAAAAGACTGATTTAAATGGAGCAAGAATCAACAGCAGTGCAAAGTCATGAAATGTATAAAACAAGAGTTTACTACTCAGCTGTCCGGACCTTTATTCTGAAAATCTCCTGCATCAGACTCTCAGAGCCTGCAGCAGCTGCTCATGTGCAGATATATTTATATATATACTATATATATATATATATATATATATATATATATATATATGTATATATACATATTTATTTATATAGCTCTGGTGATGTGCAGATAATAGCAGCAGTGATTGGATGAGAAGGTGACCTCTGACCTCAGCAGTCACACTTTATGGTAGACTGGAAGGAGAGGAAGTGAGCTGCTTTCCTATTGGACGGTGTGACAGGACGTGTGTGTGTGTGTGTGTGTGTGTGTGTGTGTGTGTGTTACAGCTGTGTGGGGCCACGGCTGTGCGGCTCTCCGCTGCCCGGCGGCGGTGGTGCCGTCACCAGGCTCCTCAGGTAGACGCAGGGGTTCCTCCTCCGCCCGGTGGCTGGGGTGGGGCTGGGCGGCGTCAGAGACGACATGAGCGGCTGCAGCTCCTGCACGCCCCCCTCCTCCTCTTTCTCCTCCTCTTCCTCCTCTTTCTTCTTCCTCTCGGGGAAGCAGAAGGAGCCCTGCTGCAGCTGCGCTCCGATGGACGCCGCACTGCCGGCCGCACTGCCCGCGGCGCTGCCCGGCGGCGTGTAGGAGGCCGGCCGCGGCCCCACCAGTCTGGAGAGGGCGCTGATGCGGGGGTGCAGGGGCTCGGTGGGGGCGGGTGGCGAGGAGATGCTCTCCAGGGAGGAGATGCTCTGGTTCCAGGCCTGCTGCAGATCCACAGGGATGATCTTGGTCGCCTCCACGGACACGCAGGGGGGCGGCGAGCCCACGCTCGCCTTCCATGGGAGATGGCTGTCACCACTGGGTGGGGAGGGGGGGTCAGCGGAGGGACTCTGACACCCGTCCACAGCTGCTGGGACACACAAACGCAGGACAGTTGGACTCAGACTTAAAGGAATACGCCACAGTTTGTTGAAATAGGGCTGATCACGGTCTCCTCTAGATGGAGATAGGTGGGCAAACGCATTGTTTGTCTCAGTGCAGGCATTGTCTCAGTCCAGCGGAGCCGCCGCTAGCTTAGCTTAGCGTAGTGAATGGAATCCTTTGTTGCCGTTAGCATGTCGCGAGTAAGTGAGCCAACAACAACAACAAAACAACCTAATTACTTATTGTGGCCTGTGTATTCACAACAAGTACAAATAGCAACGCAAAATAAGACCAGACGATTTCCTAGACAGATATTGATTTGGGACTATATTGGGTGGAAGTAGCCAGCCGAAGCACTGCTCCGCCGGACTGAGAATGCATGCACTGAGACAAAACATGCATTTGCCCACCTATCTACAACCCCAAATCAGAAAAAGTTGGGACAGTATGAAAAACACAAATAAAAAAAGAAAGTAGTGATTTCTAAATGTACTTTGACTTGTATTTCATTGCAGACAATGTGAACACAAAATATTTCATGTTTTGTCTGGTCAACTTAATTTCATTTGTAAATATACATCCTTTCCTGTCATTCAGACCTGCAACACATTCCAAAAAAGGTTGGGACAGGAGCAATTTAGGGCTAGTAATCAGGTAAATTGGTTAAATAATGATGTGATTTGAAACAGGTGATGTCTACAGGTGATTGTAATTATGAGTTGGTACAAAAGCAGCATCCAAGAAAGGTCTAGTCCTTTAGGAGCAAAGATGGGCCGAGGATCGCCAGTTTGCCAACAAATACGTGAGAAAATTATTGAAATGTTTAAAAACAATGTTCCTCAAAGAAAGATAGGAAGACATTTGCTTATTCCACCTTCAACAGTGCATAACATAATTAAAAGATTCAAGGAATGAGGAGGAATTTCAGTGCGTAAAGGACAAGGGCGCAAGCCTAAGCTGAACAACCGTGATCTCCGATCCCTCAGGCGGCACTGCATCAAGAATCGTCATTCATCTATAAGCGATATCACCACATGGGCTCAGGACTACTTTGGCAAACCTTTGTCAAGTACCACAATACGTAGTTACAGCCACCAATGCCAGTTAAAGGTCCAATATGTAATACTGACAGCTAGTGTTTAAAATAGTTACTGCAGTACAAATTCAAAATACTGGAGAGAGTCGTCTCCCCCGCCCCTCCTCCCCAGACTCGAAGTTCACGTTGGTTGCCAGGCTGAGACCACAGCATCCACAACAATGTTGCTAGACGCTTGTCTCACATAACCAGACATTACTCCACAGCACAGCGGAGTAGCTAACGTTAGATGCTATATTGACAGTCATAAAGCCCGTGCTCACACGGAGCTCTGTACCCAACTGACACACACACTTTTTCGGCTTAGAATTAGCTACAGTAGGAACCGCTAAAAATACAACGAAATTCACCGTCCTCTCCACACGCCAGACAGACACACTTCCTCGGCTAAAATTATGATAGGAACCGCTAAAAACAACACTGCCTTGCACTCCTTTTCCACCCGACTGAAATACACACTTTACTGGCCTTAGAATTACACAATCGCTAAACACACTGCAAACTCAAGTTCCTCTCTTTCCGACTTAGATACAGCCCCCCCCTCTTGGCTCCAAATAACTCACCGTTGTCGGCTACGGCCGCTGAACAGGCTACACGGAGTAAACAGCCGTGGCCTGCCTGCCTGGTCCTCCGGTAGCGTTAGCAATTAGCAGGGTTAGCATGGTGGCGTTAGCCAGGACCAGTCGGAATCACTTTACTGGCTGTCTCAGTTGTTTTTGCGAGTAACTAATGCGGCTACTCTAGCTATACAATTCAATGGAAGTAGCTACACGAATGTTGAAATGACACAAAGTGCTCATCCCTATAGCTGTGATAAATTAGCCTGAAGCTAATGCTTACCTGTACAGGAGGAAATTAGCCAACTCAGCGTCCTTTTGGGCTGTGAGCTGTCTCCATCTTTCAAATACATCTCCAGTATTAACCCGGGGTTTGTTACGTCTCTGGTCAAGCGACTGTTAGAAACATGCTGTTTTTTAATGTCAGGTATAATCTATCTCTGTTGATCCCATTCATTTGTTTGGTGCATTCATGGCTGTTCTAACGTTACAGCTGCAGCACGCTGGTTTACCTGTTTACAGGTATATCTGGCAACCCGGCCTGGCTGTCAAACTGGGCAGTTGATAACAACACACAGACCAAAACATAAACATAAATTCCATCACGGATTGTAAATTTCAAAAAGAAAAAATACTGACTTTAGCATTGTTGTCAGAAAAGATAGTATTTCAGCTTAACATGTTTCCTTAATATCTGATGAGGCATTGGTGTCATTTTTGGATTTATTACAGTACAAATATTACATATTGGACCTTTAAAACTGTACTGTGCCAAAAGGAAGCCCTATGTTAACAGTGTCCAGAAGCGCCGTCGACTTCTCTGGGCTCGGAGGCATCTGGGATGGACCATCACACAGTGGAAACGTGTACTGTGGTCAGATGAATCAGTATTTCAGGTATTTTTTGGGAGAAATGGACGCCGTGTGCTCCGGACCAAAGAAGAAAAGGATCATCCAGACTGTTACCAGCAACAAGTCCAAAAGCCAGGGTCTGTCATGGTATGGGGTTGTGTCAGTGCCCTTGGCAAAGGGCAGATACCTAAGGCGTCGTGGACGACTACGCAACGGCACCTTTTAATCATATTTTAATAATTTAATAACCATAAGATCGATCGTCTTACCTCTTTCTGATGCTAGCAGCTAACAAGCTAACGCTAACGAGCGTCTCTTTGCTGTCCTTCTCGCCTTCACGGGAGGTTTTGTATCCAGCCTGGAACTTGTGCCTTTTTTCGGGGTGGTTGAGCAATATTACATCCAAGATCGATAAACGTTATGTCCATAATTTATGATTTTTCGGCCGTATTTCTCCGCCGATCGGCGTTTGCTTCCGTCGTCTGGTTTCCCAGAATGCATTGGGGCTTTGTTATTGTCTGCAAACCAATGGAAACCGGTCTTTCGAGAGCAGAGACCTTCTACGATAGGGAATGGCTGTGATGGCTCACTACAAGCCAGCAACGATGCAACCAAGTGAACAAAAGGTGTTCTTTGACTACAAAGATCATCTATTCGCTTTGTAACCCGTTCTACAGAGAAGGGAGCCTCACTGTTTAGATTTTTTGGATACATTTGGGCCTTTTATGGAGAAATGTAAATAGCTTGTCGTTTATATGTCTTATAATGTTGATTATGTTTATTTTTTCACTGGGTGACTCCAAATATATATATATGTAGCAGAACTGTGAGTGTTATATAAATAAATATGACATTATTATTTTGATTATTGGCATAAGTGCATGTCATGAGGGCAAAAGCGTTTGGACTTTTTTTGAAAAAATTTAGATATTTTGTCAAGATTATTTGTGATTTAGACAGGAGATTGGCTTAGGTTTTATTGATCTGTGTGTCATATCAATACATATCTGTGAGATTCATGTTTCCGTTTTATTTATTTATTTATCTTTAAGGTCCTACAAAATGGTTTAATATTCAAGTGACCTCACTGCAGCACACATATTCTAATAGCCCAGTTTTCCCTGAAAAGAATGATGTCCATAGATTGACTGTGGACAACATGGTTGATGTTTTACAAGCTTTTTTAGAAAATAAAACCAGACGGACCAGAGGTTGTCAAACATCCTTCAGGAATCTGAGTGCTGAAAAGTACATAGAGATTTTGGAGCACAATATGCTGCCTTCAAGAAGACATCTTTTCCAGGGACGTCCATGCATATTTCAACAAGATAATGCAAAACCACATTCTGCACACATTACAAAGTCCTGGCTGCGGAGGAAGAGGATACGGGTACTTGACTGGCCTGCCTGCAGTCCCGACCTGTCTCCAATAGAGAATGTGTGGCGCATTTTGAAGCGCAAAATGCGACAACGAAGACCCCGTATTGTTGCCCACCTTAAGACTTGTTTGCAGCAAGAATGGGACAAAATTCCACCTGAAACACTTCATCACTTGGTGTCTTCAGTCCCTAAACGTCTTTTAAGTGTTGTGAAAAGGAATGGCAACATTACAAAGTGGTAAATGCTTTACTGGTCCAACTTTTTTTGAAATGTGTTGCAAGAACCAAAATAGGAATTTTGTTTTTTTGAAAAAAAAAAAAAAATCAAAAATCATGAGGAACACATTAAATTATGTGCTGTTGTATTGTCTGCAATGAAATACAAGTCAAAGTACATTTAGAAATCACTACTTTCTTTTTTTATTTGTGTTTTCCATACTGTCCCAACTTTTTCTGATTTGAGGTTGTAGGCGACCGTGATAAGCTCTATTTCAACAAATGGTGGCGTATTCCTTTAAGGTCCATTAGAGCTGTGAGATGGGGTTGAACTGTCTCTGCAGTTACAGGACGCGTGTGTGTGTGTGTGTGTGTATTTTGTCTCCACCGAGGATAACAATCATTGAGCAGAGGCAGGGCTACATAGAGCAGAAAGGGGGAAGGTAGTGTTGTGATGGAGCAGCACCTGCTGAATAGTTTGGGTTCTCACCGGATTTGGGTCGTTGTTTTGGCGTCTCCACCTTGCGAGCGACGAAGGTGATCCCGACGTCTTCCTCCTTCTCGGGGTCTGAATGTTCAGCTCGGTCGTCCTCGGACTCCACGGGAACCACCACTGGATCTGAAAACATTTAACATAGACACTCAAAAACTCAGAAATACACAAACTGAAGTTCAAAGTGATCAATGTGTGTGTGTGTGTGTGTGTGTGTGTGTGTGTGTGTGTGTGTGTGTGAGATCCTAAACCCTGATCTGTATGGCTATGGATTGACTACACCGTCGCCAGTGTACATCGTAGTTGATACACCTGGGCGTCGTCGCCAAAAAAACAAGTTGTTACAGCCTATAGGTTAAAATGTCTTTCAATTCATTCAACATGTTCCAGGCCCGTCATCCATTAGAAAAGTTGCTCTAAGTACTGACAGTATAAAAATAATACATTAAATTAAATTGTAGGACATCAGCTGATGTGACCTGCTCTGTTGGAAGAATGAATTGTAACTCTAACATTGATTGAACATTGGCGCCATCTACTGGATCATTTACACTAATTGCCTTAATGTTTAAGGTTCACAGATCTGTTTACATGTAACCTTATCTATGAATGTGCATATGCATGTGCATGTATACACTTGATTATATACAACTTATCTCTGTACATAGTAGTCAACCGTTCATGTGTAACGTTACCTTGTTCATCTTTGTTTTTAGCCGTAACGTTATGTCTGTTTCTGTGTTGACAGCAACACAAAGACAGACTCACATTCTCTTGTGTTTACACTTATGGGCCAATAAAGCAGTTTCTGATAAAAATACAAAATATACTGTAAGTTCTTTATTTATTAAGTATCTTTGCAGATACCCCAAATAAAAAAAAAAAAAATTAAAATTTCAAATTTTTGATTTCAGTCAAAGGCCCCAGGATCTCAGTGTGTGGGCTGGCGCTCCGTTCTTTATCTAGTTGGCAATAACCCAGCAGAGCTATGAAGACCAGCCACATCACTGAATTATTTATTATATAAATGTCACTCAAGCATCTTCATATTTTGTTTTAACATTAGGAGAATACTCTTAATAGTTGATTTGTTTGTATTTTTTTGAGTGAATTGACATTCATTTTGGGAAATAAGTGGATGCTACTGTAACTAAGGCTAGCTAGCTCCCCACCTATATAAGCTGTTATTTTTATGATTTTGATCATATATCTTGTGACTATACCTTCGTTAAGGTCCTAAGGCGTATAAGACAGTTGATGATTGTTGTTGATTTTGCATAAACATGCCAAATTACTATTTTATTTATGATTGTTATTCGGACGGCTGGCGGCATCTGTCTCTTGTTGCCATGGAGACATTCCGAACAAAAATTCCGAATAAACATTCCGAACAAACATTCCGAATATATATATATATATATATATATATATATATATATATATATATATATATATATATATATTATTGATATATTATTAGCCACACATTATGAGTAACACATAAGCATCAGAAAGTAAGCCAAAGAACACTAAATATGAATCTAAACGATGAGAATATATGTCCTGTACTCTAGTGATCAATAAAGTCACACTGACAACGGACATAGTTCAGACGTCTTTACACAGTGAAGGCGTGTGTTTCACACGTTTGTAAGGCGAAGTACTTAGTTTACTTAGACTTAGTTTAGATGTCTTTAGTAGGCGTACATTTGATGGGAATTCTAACATACGCCGTCAGAAAATGTTTCTGACATGCACTCGCCGCCTAGTCGCCGCTGGTCACTCGTCTGCAATCCTTATTAAATTATTTCAAAATTCCACACGGTTTGGCGATGACAGGGAGGGTAGCCTGCTCCTTCTCCTGGTTATCCTTTGAATGACACTATCCACTCGCCATAGATCTGATCCCTGTCTTTACGTACTCTTGTCGTGCCAGCTGACGTTGCGTCGGGGTTTGTCGCTGCCGTCCTCCTTGGCGTCTGAACCTCGCCGCTGTTGGAAGCAGAATAAACACGTCAGTTACCCCAACATCCAATCAGCACTCTGTGTCTTTCAGAAGAGAGAGAAAGATCTACACCTGGAATTATAATCCAGTTAATCTGCCTTTCACAATAACTGTTTCACCTGAAATCACCATCACCAAACAATGTATAGAGCCAGACTCCATGTAAATAATCAGGGCTTTTAGCGTGTATAGAGCCAGACTCCATGTAAATAATCAGGACTTTTAGCGTGTATAGAGCCAGACTCCATGTAAATAATCACTACTTTTAGCGTGTATAGAGCCAGACTCCATGTAAATAATCACTACTTTTAGCGTGTATAGAGCCAGACTCCGTGTAAATAATCAGGACTTTTAGCGTGTATAGAGCCAGACTCCATGTAAATAATCACTACTTTTAGCGTGTATAGAGCCAGACTCCATGTAAATAATCACTACTTTTAGCGTGTATAGAGCCAGACTCCGTGTAAATAATCACTACTTTTAGTGTGTATAGAGCCAGACTCCATGTAAATAATCACTACTTTTAGCGTGTATAGAGCCAGACTCCATGTAAATAATCAGGACTTTTAGCGTGTATAGAGCCAGACTCCATGTAAATAATCAGGACTTTTAGCGTGTATAGAGCCAGACTCCATGTAAATAATCACTACTTTTAGTGTGTATAGAGCCAGACTCCATGTAAATCATCACTACTTTTAGCGTGTATAGAGCCAGACTCCATGTAAATAATCAGGACTTTTAGCGTGTATAGAGCCAGCATATCTCCACATGTAAATGGGTGAATTAAGGGTTTATTCCAACCAGACCAGAGTGGTGATTGTTGGAACAGTGGAAAGATGAACCAAGACGGCTTTTGGTAGTTTTATTTAGTTTCTGTCCACTTTGAATGAAGTGTGTTTCAAGATGATAAAAGTACTGATTATTTACATGGAGTCTGGTATGTTTAGGCTCCAGTTTTGTTTGTTCAGACTTTAATCAGTGTAATTAGTCATGCTGTGAAACTGTGAAAGTTTCTCGCCTTCTTGAGGCTGCGCTCCTTCTTGTGGCGTTTGTGTCGGGTGGATTTGAATGTCTCCATGCGGATCTTCATGTTCCTCTGAAACACCTCCCGGTCCTGGCGCTCCTTCTCCCCCAGAGGCATGAAGTGACGGCTGTAGTGGGACTGATACTGGACACACACACACACACACACACACACACACACACACACACACACACACACACACACACACACACACACACACACACACACACACACACACACACACACACACACACACACACAGACAGAGACACACCAATATTTAGGTCTAAATTAGGTCTCAAAAACTCAGAAATACACAAACTAAAGTTCAAAGTGATCAATGTGTGTGTGTGTGTGTGTGTGTGTGTGTGTGTGTGTGTTACCCGTCTCCTGGGCTTGTACAGGTTCCCTGTGAGGACGTGGTGCGTCTCCGAGTCCTCTTCCACTTTGGCTCCGGGGACGTTATCGATCACCTGGAGGTCCAGACACACGCCGCTGCCGTTCTCTCGCCTGAACACGCCAACAACACACCGTTAACGTACACACACACTCGCTGTGTTCCAGACACACAGTAGAAGGTCCAATCAGATATCAATGCGGAGAGAGAGAAGCCTGATTGGGTGATCTGTCTCTGGGGGCGGGTCTTATACCAAAGTTTGATTAACACATTCCGGGGCTGTCAGTTTGTTACTCTCTGATGTTTCCACGGTTACAGCATCATGTGTTGACAGAATGAGGACATGTGACTCACAGGTAGTTGGTGACGTTGGTGACTTCAGGGAACGAGGCTCTGCTCGCCATCGAGGGGAGAGACAGTCTGGCTGACGTCAGGACGTTCCCACCCTACACACACACACACACACACACACACACACACACACACACACACACACACACACACACACACAGACAGAGGAGAACAGTTAGATACAACACAGGATGGTACAGTTTCCCTCTGCTCTGTGATGAGGAGCAGCCACCCCCCCCCACCCCTTCTCTACCCCCTCCCCCCCCTCACCTGGTCGATGACACTGATGGCGTCTCTGATGTTGATCTTCTGATAGGCCTCCCAGAGTTCACTCTTCCTGTACACAGACTTCCTCAGTAGCAGCTTACTCAGGTAGTTCTTATCAAACTGCTCCCACCTGACACACACACACAGAAAATAAGAAGAGTGTAGTTGATATTTGATGAACTATAACACACAAGTAAAGTGTCTGACAACATTATGAAAAGGATGCACCAGACTCCATGTAAATAATCAGGACTTTTAGCGTGTAAAGAGCCAGACTCCATGTAAGTAATCACTACTTTTAGCGTGTATAGAGCCAGACTCCATGTAAATAATCAGGACTTTTAGCGTGTAAAGAGCCAGACTCCATGTAAGTAATCACTACTTTTAGCGTGTATAGAGCCAGACTCCATGTAAATAATCACTACTTTTAGCGTGTATAGAGCCAGACTCCGTGTAAATAATCACTACTTTTAGCGTGTATAGAGCCAGACTCCGTGTAAATAATCACTACTTTTAGCGTGTATAGAGCCAGACTCCATGTTAATAATCAGGACTTTTAGCGTGTATAGAGCCAGACTCCATGTAAATAATCACTACTTTTAGCGTGTATAGAGCCAGACTCCATGCAAATAATCACTACTTTTAGTGTGTATAGTGCCAGACTCCATGTAAATAATCACTACTTTTAGTGTGTATAGTGCCAGACTCCATGCAAATAATCAAGACTTTTAGTGTGTATAGAGCCAGACTCCATGTAAATAATCACTACTTTTAGTGTGTATAGTGCCAGACTCCATGTAAATAATCAGGACTTTTAGCGTGTATAGAGCCAGACTCCATGTAAATAATCACTACTTTTAGCGTATATAGAGCCAGACTCCATGTAAATAATCAGGACTTTTAGCGTGTATAGAGCCAGACTCCATGTAAATAATCAGGACTTTTAGCGTATATAGAGCCAGACTCCATGTAAATAATCAGGACTTTTAGCGTGTATAGAGCCAGACTCCATGTAAGTAATCACTACTTTTAGTGTGTATAGAGCCAGACTCCATGTAAATAATCAGGACTTTTAGCGGTACTTTTGGTAGTTTTAAGGATGTCTGTGTAGTGTGTAGTAATGTACAGGTGCCAATAGATGGCAGTAGCTACATTGGATGTAACACGGGTCTCATTTAGTGCTGGCAGAGAAGAGAGTGACGGACTTGTCAACAACAAAAGGAAAAAAAGAGTTTTAAAGTATGCAGAGGAAAACTCGGGTGAAAAAGCTGCAAGACATTATGACATTGACCCAGGAGAATCTGATACTGGAAGAAACAGAAGGATGAGCTGACGGAGCTACAAGATTAGCCGACAAGAGCAGAGCACGGCTAGCTAGCTGGAGGTGGAGGAAAGACGCTAGCCTGGAGCTAGAAACAAAGAGCTACCGGTAGCTAGCTAGCTACGGTCTGTAACGTTAATCAGATACTGGTGTGCTGCAAACCAGCAGTGTGTTTTACTAACTACTGTATGCTCTTATTGTAATCTACCAGCAATACTGCAGTACCATATGTCAAACAAATACCCGGTACATTTACAGGGTTCAAACTGACACAATGGTGGTGTTTGATTATTTCTGACCCAAAATGATTTGTCGCCCTTCTGGCTGTTGTTGTATATATATATATATATATATATATATATATATATATATATATATATATATATATATATATATATATATATATATATCTGTTGTATATTAAGGTGATATTTTTGAAAATGTTTCATAAAAAAATGAATGATCTCTGTCCACTGGAACACTGTGGCTTTTAATTTAAAACAGTTTATTTAAAACATACTTATCAAACAGATGGAATTAGAAATAAAAGCCTGGTACCTTCTGCAGTTCAGGTAAATAAAGGCCCTGGCTTTCATTTGAGGAATTACGGTATGTTTATATATATATATATATATATATATATATATATATATATATATATATATATATATATATATATATATATATTTCAGTATGATGGACTCACTTGTCTCTCCAGTGGTGGTAACCCTGCAGTCCTGCAATGTCCTCTACTGCTGTCAGAATGTGATCAAAGGCCTGGAAACACACACACACACACACACACACACACACACACACACACACACACACACACACACACACACACAGTAACACACACACACACATACACACAAAATATGTGATGTTGTGTCTGAAAGCATGTGAAAGCTAAACATCCCCATCTGTTGAGTCTCAGATACCTGAAGAAATACAACAGATTCCTGGTGAATTAACCTTTAAAGGATATTTCTTTTCCACCCTGGACTCTAATGTTCACATGTTTCTGTGTCTGAGTGACTGATTGGAACAACTATCTCTGAAAACTGGTCCAAGAAACAAGCTGTAATGTAACCCTATGGGACAAAGTTCAGTTTGCCTCCACTAAAAGTTCTGTTATCCCACCAGACTCCATGTAAATAATCACTACTTTTAGCGTGTATAGAGCCAGACTCCATGTAAATAATCACTACTTTTAGCGTGTATAGAGCCAGACTCCATGTAAATAATCAGGACATTTAGCGTGTATAGAGCCAGACTCCATGTAAATAATCAGGACTTTTAGCGTGTATAGAGCCAGACTCCATGTAAATAATCAGGACTTTTAGCGTGTATAGAGCCAGACTCCATGTAAATAATCAGGACTTTTAGCGTGTATAGAGCCAGACTCCATGTAAATAATCACTACTTTTAGCGTGTATAGAACCAGACTCCATGTAAATAATCAGGACTTTTAGCGTGTATAGAGCCAGACTCCATGTAAATAATCACTACTTTTAGCGTGTATAGAGCCAGACTCCATGTAAATAATCAGGGCTTTTAGCGTGTATAGAGCCAGACTCCATGTAAATAATCACTACTTTTAGTGTGTATAGAGCCAGACTCCATGTAAATAATCAGGGCTTTTAGCGTGTATAGAGCCAGACTCCATGTAAATAATCACTACTTTTAGCGTGTATAGAGCCAGACTCCATGTAAATAATCACTACTTTTAGTGTGTATAGAGCCATACTCCATGTAAATAATCAGGACTTTTAGCGTGTATAGAACCAGACTCCATGTAAATAATCAGGACTTTTAGCGTGTATAGAGCCAGACTCCATGTAAATAATCAGGACTTTTAGCGTGTATAGAGCCAGACTCCATGTAAATAATCACTACTTTTAGCATGTATAGAGCCAGACTCCATGTAAATAATCACTACTTTTAGCGTGTATAGAGCCATACTCCATGTAAATAATCAGGACTTTTAGCGTGTATAGAACCAGACTCCATGTAAATAATCAGGACTTTTAGCGTGTATAGAGCCAGACTCCATGTAAATAATCAGGACTTTTAGCGTGTATAGAGCCAGACTCCATGTAAATAATCAGGACTTTTAGCGTGTATAGAGCCAGACTCCATGTAAATAATCACTACTTTTAGCATGTATAGAGCCAGACTCCATGTAAATAATCACTACTTTTAGCGTGTATAGAGCCATACTCCATGTAAATAATCAGGACTTTTAGCGTGTATAGAACCAGACTCCATGTAAATAATCAGGACTTTTAGCGTGTATAGAGCCAGACTCCATGTAAATAATCAGGACTTTTAACGTGTATAGAGCCAGACTCCATGTAAATAATCACTACTTTTAGCGTGTATAGAGCCAGACTCCATGTAAATAATCAGGACTTTTAACGTGTATAGATCCAGCATATCTCCACATGTAAATGGGTGAATTAAGGGTTTATTCCAACCAGACCAGAGTGGTGATTGTTGGAACAGTGGAAAGATGAACCAAGACGGCTTTTGGTAGTTTTATTTAGTTTCTGTCCACTCTGAATGAAGTGTGTTTAACGATGATAAAATCACTGATTATTTACATGGAGTCTGGTGGGTTTGGTGATGGTGATTTCGGGGCTGTTTCAGAAACCCCTAACAGTTCCTCTGAATGTATTTTAATGTTTGACCTGCTGACAAAGTAGATGACAGTGGAATTATAAATATATCCTGCACAAACTCTGCAGTATGCAGCTGGTGTTTATGAAGCGTCAGCAGTTTTAAAGGTCAGCAGCTTTCTTTCTAAGTGAGGAGCTGGTTTGAGTCTGCCCCCCCCCCCCCCTTTTAACACGACCCAGAGAAGAACTAGTACGGCCACTAGAGGGCGCCACCAGTAGAAACCTAAATATAGGTCAGAATGATGCTGGAACAAACGAGTTAGGGGGGAGTTTCACAGGACAGACTCTGATGAACACGCTGTGATATGAAGAAGAAGAAGAAGTGAACTGACCCTCTCGTGTATCTCCTCGTTGATGGTCGGCTTCCTGCTGGTGGAGCGAGGGACTTTGAGCCAGTTGACCAGAGGTTTGATGGTCAAACCCTGACAGAGATAGAAAGAGAGAGAGAGAGAGTTGTGAGGTGTTAAACTTCTCATATTATTCTCATTTTCAGGTTCATAATTGTATTTAGAGGTTGTACCAGAATAGGTTTATGTGGTTTAATTTTCAGAAAACACCATATTTTTGTTGTACTGCACGTTGCTGCAGCTCCTCTTTTCACCCTGTGTGTTGAGCTCTCTGTTTTAGCTACAGAGTGAGACATCTCACTTCTGTTACAGCTTTGTTGGCACTCGCACATGCTCAGTAGCTAGGTAAGGACTACTAGCCAGTCAGAAGCAGAGTATGAGGGCGTGTCCTGACAGTACCTAGGTAGGGACTACTAGCCAGTCAGAAGCAGAGTATGAGGGCGTGTCCTGACAGTACCTAGGTAAGGACTACTAGCCAGTCAGAAGCAGAGTATGAGGGCGTGTCCTGACAGTAGCTAGGTAAGGACTACTAGCCAGTCAGAAGCAGAGTATGAGGGCGTGTCCTGACAGTACCTAGGTAAGGACTACTAGCCAGTCAGAAGCAGGAAAGGGAAAAAGCCAAAAAGCATAATATGAGCACTTTAAAATAACTTTTTTATGCTTTTCATTCAAAGAAACTGAAACCGTTTCTACGAGTCTTTCTGCACAGGAAGTGATGTCGTTCCTACCTGGAAGATGACGGTGAAGAAGACGACCACGATCGTCGTGGCGACAAAGTAATCCTTGGCTTTGACCTGCTGGCCATCCAGCAGCACCACCAGAGCGAACGCCACCGCCCCCCGCAGGCCGCCGTACGACATCACCACCTGGTCGATCTTATCCAATGGGACGAGGCGGAATCGGTTCAGAACCCAGGTCTGACCAATCACACCTGGGGGCGGGACAGAGATCATTAATATGTCCCCTGGGTCTGACCCAACCCCCCAGGAGGAGCGCCAAGTCTAACAGCCACCATGGGCTTAGCGGATAGCGGTGGTACTGCCCCCCATGGCCCAGAAAGACTTCTCACGTAGACTTTACATGGTGAAAGAAACGTCTATATTTCAGAGAATAATTAGTTTCAGGATATATAAACTTACCAGTCCGAACACTTAAAGGTTCCTTGTTTAAAGTGTCATGTTTTTAACATTTTTAACATTCACTAGTAGCGAATCCAGAATTATTAAATTAGAAATGATGAACGCGCATAATGGACGCAAGCAGACCCGCGGGACTGCGCCGCCCGCTCACATGACTGTTCTCCCGAGGTCACGTAGCGAGCTGTAATAAATAATAGCGCTAGCTGATGGTTGTAATTCACCATGTGTTATATTAATACGTCCATGGTATTATCTTATTAAGTTATGATACATCCGAGGGATGTGTGCTGTGAAGCCTGTTACATGGATGTAACGTCATTAGCGTTTCCCAAACTGGTGGGGCTATCGGCTAGCTAGCTAGTTGCTAACATCAGGGGTAGCTAGCTATATGCCTACACAACGTTACTACAGACATAGTGATTGCATTGCCTTGGTTCTCTCTTATGATACACCCGAGGGCTGTATGCTGTAAAGCTTGTAACGTGGATGAAGGATGAAGCCGTGGATGAGCTTTGTTCACTAAACTGCAGGCTAACTGCTAGCGCTAGTTAGTAGCTAGCTAGCTAGCTACTAACTAGCGCTAGTTAGTAGCTAGCTAGCTAGCTAGTAGCACGACGTAATTATTAAATTTCCTTGGTTGTCTAGCTAAATACATCCATTGTTTATTTAACTAAGCATGTAAACGATCGGGAACAACGAAAACACATGTTTAACGTCAGTGAATGTTTTAGACAATAAAAACGGCGAGTTCGTGAGTTCGCCACTTGTAAGAGACACGCTCATGAACGAGCATATTGTTGCCGGTTGCTAAGACAACGCAAACAAATTGTTGCTAGTGCACGTGTCCATCGTGACGTCATGGGCCAAGAATGCGGAAAATCCGAGCTCCATGTTGTCTTAATGCGCTTTTGAGCAACTCTCACTGGAACGTACGGGGCTTCCTGCCGAACACTGTATCCAGTTCTCTTCATACATCCATGGTCTGACCAATCACACCTGGGGGCGGGACAGAGATCACTACACTTTAGACTTTATGTACCCGAGGGTCACAACACTGTACGTTATGGACGCACGCTTACAGAAAAACACAAGAAAAAACATAATAGAAGCTGCAACACTGTCAAAATAAAGGCGACAAAAACGTCCAAAAAAGTCAACAAAAATGTCTATAAAAACCATTTGAACCTGCGCCGTCATCAGTGATCAGCATCACTAAATCTTCCAGCTGTGAAGCTAAAATGTCCCCGCGTGAAGCCGAGGGACAGAAAAGGCCGCCTAGTTCCTCCAGGTTTCATCATGCTGGTTGCCTAGGAAACAGCCTCCACGCACTCGGCCTCACGCGCAGCTGTAAAGGCTGAGAAATATTAAATATGAAATATTAAAACGGTGGATTGTTTTACAATATTGGAATATTGAACCTGAATCTTAACGCTAATAACGAGGAGGGAAACGGATCTGGACGGGGGAACGTTTCAACTCAGGCAGTCCAAATGAGTTAAGAAAAGTTACATGATATTAATACACACAAACAATTCAGAAAAAAGCCAAAAACAATGAAAAAAACACCCAAAAATTACACAAAAAAAATCAACAAAAACGTAGAAAAGCACGTCGTAAAAAAATGTCGATGTGAAGAGAACGGACCTGCGGCTCTGAAGACGAAGATGAAGATGAGCGTGCAGGACACCAGGCCCGTGTCCCAGGCCCACTTGGACTTGTCCACGGCCGAGATGCCCAGAAAGATGAAGATGATGGTCTCGGCGATGCTGGCCAGAGTCTTCATCGTGTACTTCACTGTAGTCCGAGACTTCTGGGAAATGTTGGCCTCCACGTACTTATTGGCCCCGATACCACAGAAGGTCATACTGCAGGGGGGGGGGGGGGGGGAAGAGAGGGGGGAGAGAGGGAAGGAGGGAGAGAGGGAGGGAGAGAAAGAGAGGGGGGAGAGAGGCAGAGAGGGAGGGGAAAAGGAGAGGGAGAGATGGAGGGAGAGAGGGAGAGAGGGAAGGAGGGAGGGAGGGAGAGAAGGAGGGAGAGAGGGAAGGCGGGAAAGAGGGAAGGTGGGAGAGAGGGAAGGAGGGAGGGAGGGAGAGAGAGAGGGAGAGAGGGAAGGCGGGAGAGATGGAGGGAGAGAGGGAGGGAGAGAGGGAAGGAGGGAGAGATGGAGGGAGAGAGGGAGGGAGAGAGGGAAGGTGGGAAAGAGGGAAGGAGGGAGAGATGGAGGGAGAGAGGGAGGGAGAGAGGGAAGGAGAAAGAGAGGGAGGGAAAGAGGGAAGGCGGGAAAGAGGGAGAGATGCCAGAAAGACTTCTCACGTAGACTTTACATGGTGAAAGAAACGTCTATATTTCAGAGAATAATTAGTTTCAGGATATATAAACTTACCAGTCCGAACACTTAAAGGTTCCTTGTTTAAAGTGTCATGTTTTTAACATTTTTAACATTCACTAGTAGCGAATCCAGAATTATTAAATTAGAAATGATGAACGCGCATAATGGACGCAAGCAGACCCGCGGGACTGCGCCGCCCGCTCACATGACTGTTCTCCCGAGGTCACGTAGCGAGCTGTAATAAATAATAGCGCTAGCTGATGGTTGTAATTCACCATGTGTTATATTAATACGTCCATGGTATTATCTTATTAAGTTATGATACATCCGAGGGATGTGTGCTGTGAAGCCTGTTACATGGATGTAACGTCATTAGCGTTTCCCAAACTGGTGGGGCTATCGGCTAGCTAGCTAGTTGCTAACATCAGGGGTAGCTAGCTATATGCCTACACAACGTTACTACAGACATAGTGATTGCATTGCCTTGGTTCTCTCTTATGATACACCCGAGGGCTGTATGCTGTAAAGCTTGTAACGTGGATGAAGGATGAAGCCGTGGATGAGCTTTGTTCACTAAACTGCAGGCTAACTGCAACTGAGAAAGAGAGGGAGGGAAAGAGGGAAGGCGGGAAAGAGGGAGAGATGGAGGGAGAGAGGGAGGGAGGGAAAGAGGGAAGGTGGGAGAGAGGGAGAGAGAGGAAGAGGCACAACGGAGGGTTTGGGGGGTTACAGCTGATGGTGGGAAAATGTGGAAAAACAAGTAAAAACGTCACTTATTTTCTACGTAATTATTTCAGCTTTTTACGTTTTAGTCCCGAGGCACGTTGTTCTGATTATTATTATTATTGTTATTATTATTATTATTATTATTATTATTATTATTAATATTATTATTATTATTATTATTATTATTATTATTATTATTAATATTATTAATATTATTATTATTATTATTATTATTATTATTATTATTATTATTATTATTATTATTAGTGGAATATTGGACTCATCATGTAACAAATCTGTAGCTACTCTCGTGTTGTATGTTTGTTTCCTTTTGCAACGTTTTTATTATATCTGTTATATATATTCTGTGGTTGTTGTTGTTGTTGTTGTGGTTGCCGGGGAGACTTACGACAGGATGGCGGACAGCGAGAAGAGCTCGGCGGTCAGGTACGCCAGGTAGACCAGCAGGATGACGAGCAGCGGCTCGATGATGCGGACCTTCTTGGTGAAGCGCGTGATGAAGCCGAGCACGACGGCGAACACCAGACCCACCAGAGTCCCGCCGATGCTCACGATCAGGAAGGAGGCTGCAGAGGAACAGAACCGGGTTACACAGAACCGGGTTACACAGAACCGGGTTACACAGAACCGGGTTACACAGAACCGGGTTACACACACACAGGAAAAAGTCAGAAAAACACAAAAAAACTCTAAAAGAGCGACCAAAAACGTCATAAAACGCGCGTGGCGAGGGCCGTGGTGTTGTCGTGTCTCTCTGTGGACTCACCGACTCCTTTGAAGTAATCTGCCGTCAGAACGTTCTCCGCTCCGACCTCCACGAAGGAGATGTAGACTTTATATAAAACCTGGAACAGGTGAGAAAAGAAAGGAATATCTTTTATGAACATGTTTTCTCAAAAGTAGGGCTGATACCACCCGGACTGCCTCCTTAGTGTCGAGCATCGAGATCAATCAGTAAATCTCCTCAGCGTCAGAGAGCCAATCAGCACGCAGGATGCTGCAACCAGTCCCTCCAGAAAAACGTGATTATGTGATCGCAGAATTCAACGCATAATCAGCCAAAGTCTGCATATTTATGCGGGGAGGGGGGGCGCATTTTTTCAAATACGCCGCACTTTCGCCGCATAAATTGCAGATTTCCGCGTAAAATATGCGGGGCTTGCATGATTTCATAATCCCCACATTTTCGTTGCAAAAAAGTCACATATATCTCAGCAGAAAGATGAAAAATGTTGCGTTTACTTCACACAAGAGCAGCCATTTTCCCCTGTTGCCATGGGAACGTTATGAAGTGATGTTATTTCTCCTAGTGAGAACACGGTGTTGGGGGGGGAATCACTTTGTTTTCTCTTTTTCATCAAACCGCAGTTTTTGCGAGGTCCCGCAATTTCATCGCGTAAAACTGCATAAATATCCCAAATATTCCATCACATTTATTAAGAAAACGTGCCGCATAATCAAGGATTTTTGCCGCAACAATCACAAAAAAGCTCCGAGTTTTTCTGGAGGGACTGTGTCTACCTAGATCTAATAATGTCTGTGATTGGCTGTCTAATGTTGGTCTGCAGTCAGGAGTACAAGATTTAAAAAACACACAAACAAACAGAAGACAGCAATACAAAGACATGAAGTACAGCAGCGAGGGATGGGCGATACGGCCTAAAACCCATATTGCGATATACATTGCAGCCTCTTGCGCTAACGATACATATCACGATATATAAATGATATTCAGACCAGGTTACAAAGACAGGAAAGCCACACTGCTCAATGTATTTTTGTTTTAAAGAGAAAGAAGATGTAGTTTTGAGAACATGTATTGTGCTAAACTGTAATTATACAACATAATGTTGCAGATAAATACAATTCAAGTAGAGAACAAGTACAGAGACGTCAACAAAGAAAGAGCTTAAAGTATTGGGTTTCTTTCCTTTAGTGCACACTATTCTAAAAGCCTACACTTAGTTAGTTAAAGTCCTGGGTTCTTAAATACCCCCCAAGATACAGAGACCAGGAACAACTGGTGTGTGTTTAGTGGAGGAACAGACTCCTTCAGTATTAGGTAAAGATACTCAGATACTTTAATAAAAACACATTTCAAACAAAGTGTGCATTTGAGCACAATGCACACACTTTTACCACCCCCCCCCCCCCCCCACACACACACACACACAGAGACACACACACACACACACACACACACACAGAGACACACACACACACACACACACACACACACACACACACACACACACACACACACACAGACACACACACACACACACACACACAGAGACACACACACACAGACACACACACATGCACACACACACACACACACACACACACACACACACACACACACACACACACACACACACAGACACACACACACACACACACACACACACAGACACACACACACAGACACACACACAGACACACACAGACAGACACACACACACACACACAAACAGACACACACACACAGACAGACACACACACACAGACAGACACACACACACACACACACACAAACAGACACACACACACACACACACAGACACACACAGACAGACACACACACACACACACACACACACACACACACACACACACATACACACACACACACGGCCGTATGTTCCAGTCGTCCGTTATACGGTGAACTGTGAGGCTGATGAAGGTCCGTTATAATCACTGACGGGCAGTAACGCGTTAGAAGTAACGCGTCACTGTAATCCGATTACTTTTTTCAAGTAACGAGTAAAGTAAGGGATTACAATTGCAAAAACAGTAATTAGATTACTGTTACTTCCCCGTAAGGCTGCGTTACTGCGTTACTTAACCGTGATTTTGTCTCGTGAGTGACGGTGACGTCTGTAAACACCGACACGTGTAGCGTTGAACAAGAGACGACGTGGAGCGCGGGAGAGAGCAGGACGCAGCGTTTAATGGTCAGAAGTACCGACATTACTCTGAGTTTGACTCGGTTAAAGGTGACAACAACATCAGCGTCCGCTGTACACTCTGCGTGGGAAGAAAACTTTATCTACAGCCAAAGATTCACCTCAAATCTGAGCAAGCAGCTAAAGCCTGAACCCCCGACTGACATGACCGCTGGGGGGCTACATCCAGGTCCACCGGGCCCCCCGTCTCCTGCTAAACAGGTGGAAATAGACTTTAAAGAGACGTCACAGGCCTTAGTGCCGCTGAACTGAAGAAGCTCGTCGCTGGTCGAGGACGTGCTGCCGATGAGGCTGAAAGGTCTCTTGATTTATAGCGTGTTCAGGTCGTGCATCATGTTTTTGAAAAGTAACTTAGTAAAGTACCTAATTACTTCTGAAAATAAGTAATCAGTAAAGTAGCTGGATTATTTTTTCTGGAAGAAGTAATCAGTAACTAACTACTTAACAGTAAGTAACTAACAAGTAACTTGACCGACACTGGTTATAATATATAATATTACCATACAGTGATGGAATAGAATAGGCTCACCGACATACAGGACAAATAAACATACAGACGATGTCTCAGACATAAGTGGAGTATAAAAATGAAGAAATATCAGGGTAAAAAAAAGAATAAATATGCTTAACTACATTAAGATAGCTGCTCAATCTGATGTTGTCACTTATTTTGGTTGAATAAAGGATCTTTTAAAAACTCTCTTTGCCAGAGACTCTGAAGCTCCTCCCAGGCTCCAGGAGCTCAGACTGGCTGATAGGGGGTGTCTTTCTTCCTCATTCTGTCAGTGTATATCTGGATCACGTGTTTTGGGGGTTTCCCCACTATGTTGCTAGCCACTGACACTATCCTGTTGAGCTTGTTCTTGAGTTGGCAGCTTCAATGCCAAACCAAGCAGAGAGGTGAACGGGGTGTGGTGTAGACCAGCTCAGTAATCTGGGCACTGACAACCAGACAGCTCAGTCTGCTGAGGAGGCTGAGTCGTTGTGAGCATTTCTTAAAAATATAGTCTGTGTTGTCAGAAAAACTCAGATGGTTGTCAAGAACAGCACCTAGGTACTTAAAGGTTCCCACAGTTATAACTGCTAGGCCATAAAGTAAACTGGCTCTGTTGTCTGTCTTGTTTTTTGCAAAGAACTCGTTTGTCTTTGTCACATTGATCTGTAGCTCGCTGTCATTGCACCACGCTTCAAGGACCTTTATGTGTGCTAGATAGGAGGACTCACCAAGGGGGTCAGGTTTTTGTAGGAGGCCTACTAAGGCCATGTCATCGGCATATTTTATCAATTTAAAGGTGCTATTATTTATAGAAAACTCATTTGTGAATAGAGAGAGAAGCAAAGAGGAAAGAACGCTGCCTTGTGGGTAACCTCTACTGATGGTATGGACTCCTGACAAAAAGCCATTTCCACAAACCCTCTGAGGGCGACAGGACAGGAAGTCTCTGATCCAGAGAATCAGACCCTTATCTATGTTAATACTGACTAGTCTTTGCAGGACAATGTGTTGCTTCATGGAACTGAAAGCTGCACTAAAGTCTACGAATAGGACTCTAGCATGCCCTTTAGGGAGTGCAGGCTGTTTAAATAGAGTCTAGGAGGACCAGCACAGCATCATCAGTCCCTCTGTCACTTCTATAATAATCTATAATGCTACAGTTAAGATCATAAAAACCTGGTAAAATATCAATAAAAAAAACAAAAGAAAGTGTGATGATTTGCAGGGTTAATTAAAACTCATAAGTTCTGCTGAAAAGAAATGTTTTAAGTCCTTTTTAAAAGTCTCAGTAGGTTGAGATGCCTTCAGGTGGTCGGGGG
Organism: Gymnocephalus cernua; assembly: GCA_023631565.1. Classification (NCBI taxonomy): domain Eukaryota; kingdom Metazoa; phylum Chordata; class Actinopteri; order Perciformes; family Percidae; genus Gymnocephalus; species Gymnocephalus cernua. Next base: position 44,414,546 of record CM042426.1, on the reverse strand, counting down.
GGGGGGGGGCGTTCCAGATCCGAGGAGCGGCAGAGCTGAAAGCCCGATCACCCGTGGTGCTGAGCTTAGTCCTGGGGAGCAGGAGGCGGTTTGAGGTTGTTGAACGGAGGGATGGAGTTGGATGGATGGAGGGGTGAGTAGTTCTGTCAGGTATGGGGGAGCGTTTCCATAGCTGCACTGGTGGGTGAGAAGGGCGACCTTATATTCCATCCTGGTGGAAACAGGAAGCCAGTGGAGTGAACGGAGAATGGGTGTGATGTGGTCGTATTTTCTCACTCTCATCAGGATCCTTGCAGCACTATTCTGGACATACTGCGGTCTCTGCAGGCTTTTGTTAGGGATCCCGAGGAGAAGTGCGTTGCAGTAGTCCAGTCTAGAGGAGACAAAAGGACCAAGTGGACCAGTTTTTCGGCATCTGCTAGGGTGAGTGTGGAACGGAGTTTTGCGATGTTTCTGAGATGGTAGAAAGAAATCTTGCAGAGGTTTTTGATGTGGGCTTCAAAGGTGAGTTGTGGCTCAAATCTTACACCAAGATTGGTGACAGTTGTGGAGAGGGGAATGTCATGTCATGGTCACTTGAGAGGTCAGGAGATCTACTAGGACTCTCTTCGTTGTTTTACACAATATAGAGGTGATGGCTATGGGTCGGAAATCTTCAGGCTTACTTGCACCAGGCCTCTTAGGTATGGGCCTTATGAAAGACGCGGGTACACCTGCAACTAGTAGGGAGTTAAAACAGCCTTGAAAAAACACCTTTTAAATTGTGGGGCACAATCTTTAAGTAAGCAGGCTTTCAGGCCATCATTCGTCTGTAGTTTGGTGAGGCTTTTGGCAACAGCGTCTTCTGTGATAAATATTGGTGAACCTATAGGGAGATTGTTACAGATGTCATCACACTCACCCTTATCATCCACAGCATCAAACCTGCAGACGAACGTATTCATTTCATCTACAAGACTTTGACTGCAAGCTACAAGACTGTCACCTTTTGTACAACATTTTTCCATTAAAGTGTTTAAGCCCTCCCAGGCCTGTTTCATGTTACCGCTGAAAAATGTACTCTCTATCTTGTACTCTCTATCTTGTACTCTCTATCTTGTACTCTCTATCTTGTACTCTCTATCTTGTACTCTCTATCCATTACCTGAGAAAAGGGCAATCTTTCTTTCATTCAGACAGGTTTTCAATTGTTTGGAAACCCAGGGTTTATTATTTGGGAATATTTTAATAGTCTTTCTTTCAGACACACAGTCCTCACAGAATTTAATGTATGATGTTATCGTGTCCTGGCAGGATTCAAAGAAGGTGTCCCGATTTGTGTTGTCAAAGCAGTCCCCGAGTTGATCTTTGTTTAATTCAGACCACACCTGTATCTGCTTGATGGCTGGTTTCGTCCTTTTGAGCATAGTTTTATATTCAGGCACGAGGTGAATTACATTATGGTCAGATTTCCCGAGGGGTGGTCTGCACACCGCCTTATATGCCTCAGGGATATTTCCGTAGCAGCGGTCACGGGTCCGATTTAACCGTGTAGGACAGTCAACGTATTGATGAACAGTGGGCAGATGTGCAGACAACTTACATGAGTTGAAGTCCCCGAGGACGAAGACGGGCTGGTCTGCAGAGCGGGCGAGTGCATCATTATAGCGCTCTGTTATTTTTACCCCTGCTGCTTCGTCATTCGGTCCGGGCACATACACAAGAATACCTCGCGGGAGGTAGAATGGTCTAAAGGATATAGTCAATATTTCATAATCCGGTGTGCACACCTGCTCCCGGACGCAGTACTGTGCTGCCCAACGATTGTCCACAAATAAACACAGCCCCCCTCCGATGGATTTACGTGAGCTACGCTGATCTCTGTCTGCTCTTATAGTGGCGTACCCAGACTCAGTTGGAGTTTCATGTTGGTCTTTGAGCCACGATTCCGTCAAACACACGAGATTGCTCTGTCTGAACTCACAGTCGTGTTCAGCTGTTAACGCCAGTTCATCAAGTTTGGTGCTTACCGATCGAATGTTGGTCAGAGTGATGGCAGGCAGTGGGGATCTGTCCAAAGTCGCAAAATCACACCTCCCCTTGATCCTCGCTTCTTCCTTGCTTTCTTCCTTGCTTTCTTCCTTCCTTGCTTTCTTCCTTGCTTTCTTCCTTGCTTTCTTCCTTGCTTGCTTTCTTCCTTGCTTTGTTCCTTGCTTGCTTTCTTCCTTGCTTTCTTCCTTGCTTTCTTCCTTCCTTGCTTTCTTCCTTGCTTTGTTCCTTGCTTGCTTTCTTCCTTGCTTTCTTCCTTGCTTGCTTTCTTCCTTGCTTTCTTCCTCCTCTCTGGCCATTTAGCAGGCCGTCGGACTTCCACACAGTCGGCAGGAAGAGGTGGTGGGGCTACACCAGTTGGTCGAAGGGAGAGCAGGTGCTCGCGTGTGTAAGTGAGGTAGTGTTCACGGCCTGGCAGGCAATTCCCAGTTCCAAATGCCGATCGGCAAAGTAGTATCCATAGGAAAGGGATTTTCAGGACGATAAAGTCCAAAGTGAGATGCTATTTTTAGCAAGTAAAAAAGGCTACGCATCAACTAAAGGAATGCTCTATAAAAACACACAGAAAACAAGTCTAAAGAACACAGACAAACAAACGGCGAGCACAGAGTCGACGGCTGGCCGCGCCCCGGGAAGGCTCCGTGGTGCGGCTCGACCACGGCTCTGTTGTAGCGGCTTAAATCCGAACCAAGTCCAACTAATAGATGTTGCACCGGCTTTTTTCACCAGCTCCTCCGTTTCGCTTTCAGCCGTGTTTACTCAAGATGACGGTGATGCGTTGCAGCCGGTTGCAGCTCGTAGCTCTAAACTTCGCGGGTAGATTGCGTCATCAACATGAATTATCGCAATATAATTAAAATCTCTATCGTAGGCCAATTTTGTATCGTTTATATTGCATATCGTCTCTATCGCCCATCCCTAACAGCAGCCTGTTCAAAAAGCTATGTTTTCATTTCTCTCAGTCTAGGGTCAGAGTGGCTGTAACACTGTTAAGAACAATAAAGATATGAGACACTGAACCAGCCACACACACACACACACACACATACACAGTAACACACACACACAGTAACACACAGAGTAACACACACAGACACACACACACACATACACAGTAACAAACATACACACAGAGACAGACACACACACACAGACACACACACACATACACAGGAACACACACAGACACACACACACACACACACATACACAGTAACACACACACAGACACACACACACACACAGTAACACACACACACACACACACACAAACACACACACACCAGCGCACAAGCATCAACACCAGGCCACTTACGTAGGCTACAGCGAAAGCTCTGCGTTGAGCCTCCACAGAACCACCAAAAGGCCTTTAGGAGTAAATCTCCTCAGCGTCAGAGAGCCAATCAGCACGCAGCATGCTTCTACCAAGATCTAATAATGTCTGTGATTGGCTGTGTAATGTTACGCGTCGCTACACGTCAGTTCAGTCTATTTATTATCATGAATGGGAAACACACAAACAAGCAGAAGACAACAAAACAAAGACATGAAGTACAGAAGTCAGTCAAAACTGAAAAATCAACCAATCAATCATTTTCAACGTCTTCGGTGCTTTTATGATGTTTAGTGCTTCTTTTCACATACCATGTACATATAATCACCACTAACACCAACTTATTACCAACCATTATCTAAATTAAATGAGTTGTTGATATTGTGATATATATGTTTGTGTCTGTTCTTCATGTGGCTGCTGGGTTTCGTCTACGTAACAACAGGAAGTGTTGTGTAGGATGCGAGCTGCAGTGAAGACGCTGACGATGGAGATATAGAAATACTGAACCTCTGTCTCTTTTCTCTTTCTCTCTGAGTTTTCCCACACTTGTTTCTCTCCCTCTGGTTGGTGGATTAGCTCGTACGCTGAGTGCCTCTGAGGATTAGAAAGCTGCTGAGTTAATCTGCTCATAATGCTTTTATCCCAGCTTCTTTAAATTCAACACGGAGTAAATGTTTCTGTGCATGTATTCCATGCACGCATGGTATGCTGCGTAGACGGCCCAGTAAGTAGTCTACAGAGATGAACGTTATGCTGCGTAGACGGCCCAGTAAGTAGTCTGTGTAAGACATCTGCGTGAGACATCTGCGTGAGACGGTCTGCGTGAGACGGTCTGTGTAAGACGGTCTGCGTGAGACGGTCTACGTGAGACGGTCTGCGTGAGACGGTCTGCGTGAGACATCTGCGTGAGACGGTCTGCGTGAGACGGTCTGTGTAAGACGGTCTGCGTGAGACGGTCTACGTGAGACGGTCTGCGTGAGACGGTCTGCGTGAGACGGTCTGCGTGAGACATCTGCGTGAGACGGTCTGCGTGAGACGGTCTGCGTGAGACGGTCTGCGTGAGACGGTCTACGTGAGACGGTCTACGTGAGACGGTCTGCGTGAGACGGTCTGTGTGAGCTGGTCTGTGTGAGCTGGTCTGCGTGAGACGGTCTGCGTGAGACGGTCTGCGTGAGACGGTCTGTGTGAGCTGGTCTGCGTGAGACGGTCTGCGTGAGACGGTCTGCGTGAGACGGTCTGTGTGAGACGGTCTGTGTGAGACGGTCTGTGTGAGACGGTCTGCGTGAGACGGTCTGTGTGAGACGGTCTGCGTGAGACGGTCTGCGTGAGACGGTCTGTGTGAGACGGTCTGTGTGAGACGGTCTGTGTGAGCTGGTCTGCGTGAGACGGTCTGCGTGAGACGGTCTGTGTAAGACGGTCTGCGTGAGACGGTCTGTGTGAG